>JAODLL010005400.1:0-10566 GCA_026546735.1 Forbesichthys agassizii
GGCCTCGGGGAAGACCCAGGACCAGGTGGAGAGATTATATCTCCAAACTGGCCTGGGAATGTCTCGGGATCCCCCAGACAGAGCTTGCTGATGTTGCTCGGGAAAGGGAAGTTTGCTGAAGCTGCTGCCCCCGCGACCTGACTCCGGATCAGTGGGAGAAGATGGATGGATGGACAATTGATCTGAATTTTTGGAGTAACTTCCCGAATAGTTGCCACTGTCACTTTTCGTTGGCTTTGGGGTGTATATACACAACAGTAACAAATATTTGAGGGAAAAAAAGCTAATTTACATTATCTTGGATCTCCTCAACCTTGTTCCTGATGGACTGGGCATTACAGAGTAGTATCAAGCTACTGTCTGACGCAAAATGTGTTTTTATTGTGCTTTACATTTGCCAATTGGAGATCACTGCTGTATAAGTTGCTGACACATTAGCTTTTTAACAAGGTCAGTCAGTCGGTCAGTCAGTAAGCGATATTCGCTCATGTTTGCCGGTCCGCTACACGCGACAGACACAGGCGTGCCCAACAGTGACATGCTGATAAACAGTGATCACGGTAGTGCATTTTATGGTTACATTCCAAAATCTATAACTGGTAAAAATATATTGATTAATTATAATGTAAGACACAGAGCAAAATACTATAAATGAAGGATATAAAAAAAAAAAAATGTTTATCTAGGCGGCCAATAGCCTAACTGTTAGTTAGACTAACACTATTTTTCAAAATATCTATATATAATTTCCGATGTGTAAGATGTGTGCTTGTTTGCTATGTCAAATATACTTGTTTAGCTAGATATTTCGAAAATATACTGTAGTCTAACACGATGGCCGCTTAGTATTTCACCTGCTGTGTGTCCTAAATTCAGTGGCGAAACCACCGGGGTGGCAAAGGGTGGCAGCTGCCACCATGAAAAAAATGTCTTGCCCCCCAAGATGTCAGAAGTATTTTCTTTTATAATTTATATGATTGAATTTTCTAACGTATTTTATTTTTTACGGTAACCCGACCAGTTTCAATATCTTTGAATCTCCCTTACTCCTTAAAATGGTTTAGTCCATTTTACGAACATGACTTGCTATCAACTTTTCAGTTTCAGTTTCAATTTTAATGCTTTTATTTGTAAAAGGCGACTAGCGACAACGCTTACAACTTATTCAAACCAGGGAAAAGGTGAGAAATATATATTTTTGCGTATACTGCTCATAGTAATCATAGTTTAACAGTGCTTAACAGGCAAGAGTGAATCTCAGGCCGGCAGTCAATGTGTTTGTGTGTGTGTGTGTGTGTGTGTGTGGGTGGGAGGGGAGCAGGCTGCAGGAGAAGCCACATTGGAATGCGATTTCTGTTTGCAGATAAAGCTTGTAGTAATTTTGCCAATAATGCTTGCCATGATAGCTAGCTATAGCAAGGAGCATCAGGTGGCAGATTGCTAGTAGGGTTGCCAGCTGTCCCGGTGTCCTGACATTCTATCCTACCCGACAGATTGTCCTACCTCGTCATACTGCGCATGCGTACATTCGATTTGCGTCATGACTTGAAACACGCCCAAAAAATGTTTCTACCGGCTTCCAGAATTAAATCGTTGTTGAATATATTGTGGAAAGGTTTGTCTTGCTGTCAAATTCAATTATTTTAACATAATACATATAATATATAAGTTATTGAGCATATTATTTTATTAATACATTAGTCTGCCAAGGTAGGACAGATGCCCAGACTATAATTGTCCTTTTGCACTGCGGTAAGACAACCTGCCAAGGTAGAACAGATGGTCAGAACACCGGTTCTCCCGGGATTGCCCTTGTTTTAATAGTCAGTCCCAGCCAGATTATTTATTTTCTCACCTGTGACACTTAATATTCTGGTTTTCAATCTGCTAAATAGAAAATATATCCTATGCTAGATCAGTTTGTTTAACGTGTTATCTACAGTCTCACTGTTTATGCCCATTTATATGTCTGCGTCGAGGCTATGCCAATGTCAGCCTCGATATAGAACATATGAGCGTGTACGTTTTGACATTAGTTAACATCAGAATATACAGTATCTTTAATCTTTCCAGCAAGCTTCTTACAGCAACATTGATTAGGCTATAGGAAACATCCTGCCAATATAAGATACTGTATTTATAAGACTGCCCGAACAAGAAGGTAATAGAGAAATCCTTCTTTTTTGTGTGTGTGGAAACTCTAGCCCTCAATGTTGTGGGCTTTATGCTTTACATACCAGTAAGCAATGCCTATGCAGAGTAAACTTTCAGTCATATGGAGAATGTGTGGTCTTTTAAAATAAACAGACAAGGTCAAATTGTACTTAAAGATGCCATGTAGGCTACAGTAGGCCTATTGACTTTAAGTCATTCATTGAAGGGCAGAGATAGCTGCAGCAAAGGAAAATCCTAAATATAAATGGAAAATTAGGTAGGCTAAAATAAGGCATAATTTTTTTATATATGGTAGTCATTTCAATCTTCATATATTTTAAATCTTAAAGAATATTAATTAAACTGAATGGTGTCATATTAGCCTGGTATGGTGCAAATCTAATGTAGCCTTATCACTCTGCTCAGAGAGTAGGCCTAAGCAAAGCCAGAATATAGATGCAATCATGGAGGGCACATCTTTATTTGAATGATAAAAAAAGAAATATGTACAGTACACAAAATAGAATGCACATTTATAATCTAATATGGTATAGTAGTCTCTAATGGTTTTTGGTTGAGGTGCTGCAAAACTGTCTGTCGGTCTGTCAGGTGTTCAGGTTTTTTGTGAAACAGGTGGAAACCATAATTGCTAGCCTATGGATAATGTCATTGTTAATTTAATCTGTGGATAAAGACAAGTTGTTAAGGTTCATTGTAAAACAGGCCTGATGTAATTTTTTTACTGAGCAAGATATTTTCATGTAGTAAGGCTGTATCATTAGTATCATCATTAATATCATTATTAAGTAACGCAATATCAGCTCAGTCATTATCAAGAGGCTAAAGCATAAGATTATACATGCTCTTCATCAATATCACCTTTCACTATCAACAAGAACAAAAAGATAAAGACTGAGTCTGACTCTACTCCAAGCTATGCAAGTGCATACATTTCACTTTACATTTAGAAACACATTCAAGTGTATCAGAGGTTTTGGCTAATATAATGGAGTGAAAAAATACTGTTAAGTCATGGTACCACTTCATCCAGCTGGAGTAGCTATTCTATTTATCAATATTATCACCCTGTTTTCCACTGGTTTGTTTTGAAAACTAAGGATGGTTGGGCCTGGTTATTCCTTGGTTTGGAAACCAGGTGCTGCTGGAAGTTGTGTTGGAGGGTAAGTAGGGGGCACTCCTCCCTCTAGTCTAAAGGTCAAAACTCCCTGTGCTTCTGGGCAGTAAAAGGGGCTCTGCTCTGTGTAGAGTGCCATCTTTTGGGTTGGGACATTAAACGGGTGTCCTAACTCTCTGTGGTCACTAAAGATCCCATGGTACTTATTATTTATCATAAATGTATGGGTGTTAACCCGGTGTCTTGGACAAATTTTAAATGTAGCCATTATGGCTACCTAATCATTCCCACCTTTCACTTGGTTTTATTGTCCTCTCTCCTGGTCCCCAACTACTCCCAGGCTGTTGCTGCAAATGAGAATATGTTCTCAGTCAACTTGCCTGGTAAATTTAAGGTATGCCACCCTTGAATTTAAGATTGCTACCCCATGAACATTTTTCTAGGATCGCCACTGCCTAGATTTGAATGAATCCATTATTCACCAGTTAAAAATTTGTGACTATAAATATAGAATGCACTTTTTCATACCGTGATCACTTTTTATCAGCAAACACTTCAATTTTAATTAATTTCGCTAGATTAGGCCATTAGTCTCCATGGGGCGATAATGGCCTTCATGCTCAGGTGGAGAATAGCCTAACGGTGTGGGTAGCATGATGATGAAACGTGATGACAAGGCAGTTATACTGTAATCTTTCTTGCTGTCTTGGTAGCTTATGCAAAAACATTCTAATCGACTGCCCTGACATCTCGTCAAGACACCTATGCTATTGGGTAACGAAATGTTTTTTGATTAACCGCATCATGCGACATTAGACACAATGACAACATAGCCAGATGTGCGGGCACAAAATCGAGCTTCATCAATAAGAATTTCGGAGTGGTTATCTACTCACGCACAAATCTCTGGGTGGTTGCTGCAAGAAAGTGACAAAATCCTTTATTTACTGTCTGCAGGCTCATCCCACACCAATTCAGCGAAACTTGGCGAGCCATCTACTGCAGCAAAAGGCGCGCCTGCGTGGTCCCTGCTTGTGCTATCAGCCTCCTAGATGCATAAACGCCACGAGACGTCGTTTGTTTCCAAACGAATAACGATGCTTGGGGCGATTCTTCCAAACGATGCTTAGTTGGTCCAGGCGCCCTTAGAACTAACCAATGTGATTATGGGAGAAGCCTATCAGAACTAACTGATGTGATTATGGGAGGGTTTCCAACTCTCACACTTCTGGCGTGTGACAAACGCTTTCACCTTCATTCTCACGCTCACACGCTGCCCAAACAAATATCACGCCAAAACTCCGTTAGAGTAACAGAGATGGACAGGCAAACGCTTGTGCCGTTGAATTGTAATTTTTGCGCATTTAATATGAACGGCCCCCACTCAGATTAAAGCTGCGCCCTCCACTTTCATTAGTGGGTTGCGATAGAGCGCAAATCTAATTTCAAAACGTTCGTATCGCTTAGGAGCGCGCAGAACAACGTGCGTAATGAGTCAATATGTGTATTCGCAATGTTTTGATACCGAATTCAGAAAAGGATCATTCGCAATCCAGTTTGAAGAGGGATAAGAAGTATAGCTAACTAACCATACAGTCCAGAGAGCAGGCTCAGCTGCCTATAGCCTAATATTATTGACATTACCTAATTAAATGTAATCATATAGCCTAACAGAGGTAATGTCATTTCAATTGCAAATTTTGTTTTATGATACAATAGCCTATGGTCTTCCTTCTTAATCCTATCTTCATATAGGCAGGAAGTTACAGGTAATCAGGGCCGGAGTGGGGCCACTTTTCAGCCCGGGAGTTTTAGGTCCAAGACCAGCCCACTTTTTCCATGGTGGTAGAAATGTGATAAATGAAGCAATGATTCAGCTCTTACTATCCTGTAGTTTTTATTAATACCATGGTTCAACAAATAAGAGGTTATATATGTGTGGGTGTGTATGTATGTGTGTGTGTGTGTGCGCGCGCGCGCGCGAATGTGTGTGTGTGAAACTTATCTTGCGAGACCATCCTGATCTCACGAGGCTAACTCAGATTAGGCAGTAAAACGGATTGTCATTGTCATAGTCATTATAATTTTGGTGCATTGGTATCAAATTTTGGTGATTTACTCCATTACTACTGTACACCCACTTCTGACAAACAATGCATATTGGTTTATCATGTACAGTCATATACTGCTCTTTCTTACATTAAATAACTTTAAATCATATTGTTCACTCTGTTATCCAATATAACTGTCCCTGTAGTCATGGCCTCCTCATAGCACATTTCAACGGGGTCTTAAAACTCCCGGGCTGAAAAGTGGCCCCACTCCGGCCCTGGATGCAGCTTACGGTCTGCAGTCTGCAGGAGCGCGCGTCACTTCTGGGCACGACACCTGTCCAGCTATTGGCAGCCTATCTAAGAAAACTTTTTGGAAAAGACGGGCTATGGACCCAACCAACTGTATTTGGGAGGGGAGAACTCCCTCACATAGTACAACCCATGCAGAGGCTGCGGTGTCAGAATGCCTAACGTGTGTAGCCTATTTTAGGAGAAGATAGACTAACGTGACAAATGTCAAAACAATTATTTCCTCGAGTGGCCCAAAAGTCAAGCGGCCCACCGGGAATTCTCCTGATTCTCCCGATTACCCACTCCGGGTCTGCAGGTAATACATTACATTTGATATAATATTCAGAAAACAACTGCAATTAATTAAGAAAAAAAAACAGTGCATGGAGGTGCTTAGCAAAACGTAAATTATATAGACCGACGTACATTATGTTAAAATGCTACTTGTCACAAACAATATTACAATTATTATAGTTAATACAGGCTGCCAGGGGCCCCTTTCTTAGTCAGGGCCCTGTGCACCTGCCCAGCAGGCCCGTGTGGTAATCCGTCCATGTTTACATTTGATATAATATTCAGAAAACAACTGCAATCATTAATTAAGAAAAAAGAAGAATGCATGCGCAGATGGTGGCTCTACCTAATGTATGGATTTGGCTGAGTGAGTTCACACTACCACACGGATGTGTGTGTTAATATTGAATGTGTCTCTGGAGTAGGTTTAGGCATGGATCTTGTGTTTTGATTCTTATTAATTCAGGTTCTAGTTGAACATTTCCGGCTGTAACCTTTTTAACTTGTGAACATTAAAATCATTAAGCCGGTAGGTTTGAAATAGGAAACATGTCATTAGTGGTCAAACCTGTGTTTATTAGTGTACATCTCTATTGTGAAATTGTATTTTCCTAGGTGGAATTTCCATAAAAAGCCTCTCCCTTTAATTTTATAAGGCGTTTCCTCAGACATTCAGCCCCCAAAGACGACAGGCATTGCCAAGGCTATAGGATGTGAGGCGCGGTCTGCACCATTTTGTTTATGCACACAGAACAGGCAGCAGGACCATGATAGATATTCACTGAATGACTAAAGTAGTGTGCAATTGGAACCAGGAAAATCGGTTCTGTGGCTGGTTTGATGCCGACTTGAGCGAAACTGGCGAACGTGAGGCAAAGAGGGGCGGAGAGGCCCTGAAAGATGCTGGCTATGAATTTGACATATGCTACACCTCTGTGCTGAAGCGAGCCATCAGGACCCTGTGGCTGGTTCTGGACGGTATTGACCAGATGTGGTTGCCAGTGCACCGGACTTCACCTTATAAATCTTTGACCTATTGCTCCTGCTGTCTTACCAACACATAAGCTGCATACTTTTAAAACCCTGATGGTGAAATTAGTCCATGTGTACTAGATACTCTATGTGTGCACGATTAAAGGCCCCATGCTTTTGCACATCATTAGTCCTAATGGCATCAAAATCCCACTCTAGCCAGGTACCCAAAGTTGGCAGCCCACGATACCCCCTCTAAACTTTGAAAGCTATCTGAGGTGTGTTGAAATTCATTGCAAACAATCTTCAAATAGGCAATTTGAACGCACAGAAACACTCGCCATTGTTTGCCTATTTGAACGCACAGAATCAGACTGGCAGATTCCACTATTTCAGAATTGCTTAAAGTTACGGTTGCTAACGTAGTTTGCGTAGTGATCATGTAATGTAAAATTGCTTAATAACAAGCGTATCTATCTATAAATCGTAATCCAGATTCGCAGCATGGCTCACTTTAGATGATTTAGACCTATCACAGAAATGGTCATCAGCGTGCTGACTGAAGAGGCTGAGGAATACGAGTCTGGATTTAGAATATAATGTCATATATTGACTGTCACAGTCATCAAGCAAATGCTAGGCTAGCAGCTGTGGTGGGCTAGTAGGCCTATGGCACAAGTTAATTGATGTTGAAAGCCTTGTTTCTACATTATTTGGACACAAAATAATGCATATTTTCTTACCACAGTGACTACAGCAAAGCCGCACAGGCTCTCGCATGCAGCCAGCAGCATATTCTTGACTCAAGCATGTATAAACACTCATATAGTGGCAAATGCAATAATTACAATTACTTTCAAAAGATGATTAATGCATTTCTGTACAATAAAAATAATTAGAAAATTTTTATATCAGAGGTAATAAAAATGTGTAAAAAAACCCACTGCAAATGAACACAGGTCCATTTTAACCCATGTCCTAGCAGCTTGAATAATGAATTTGTAAACTTACAGCAAAAAAGAACCTGTTCCATTTAGACCCATGTTGTGCATTATAGGGATTTCTTAAAGTCACTTTTCATTTTGTATTTTCTTGTGTAGTGTGATATCAAGGGTTTGTGGACAAGTAAGGAACATATTTGTGTCTTGAACAGTGGAGCGGAGCAGGGCCAAGAGCCTTCAGAATTCACTTCTATGGCTGTGTATGGTGTGTTAACTGCCAAAGTGTCTGCACTACGTAGCCTACTGCAGGGCACATTCTGGTCATCTGACAGGCGACAGTTACAGTCTAGTCTTGAAGAGCTAAGAGTGTAGCAGAATATGGCACCTGCCCACACTGCCAAAGGTACCAATACAGTACATTTACAGTATATTTAATTCTAACTTTGCACTTAAACAGCTTTCTCGCCTATTACTGTAAGAGTTTGCCACTGATTTTCTCCTAAATGCTACAGTAAAAGTGTTTGATATTACCTATACTAGGGCTAGTGTTGAACACTGCTATATATGTATTGTTTTGTAATTATGGATAATAGATTTTTTATTAAATTCTAAACTTTGCACTATAACAGCTTTATCGACTATTACTATGAGTTTGCCACTGAAATACTCCTAAATGCTGCAGCAAAAGTGTTTGATATTAGTTGGACATATACTAGGGTTAGTCTTGAACACTGCTATACTAGGGCTAGTATTGAACACTGCTAAATGATTATTATTTTGTAATTATTGATCATTTATTTTTAATTGCATGTTAAACTTTGAAGTAAAACATCTTTCTCACCTATTACTATAACAGTTTGAAATACTCCTAAATGCTGCAGTAAAAGTGTTTGATATTAGTTGGACATATACTGAGCCGCCCATCGGCGCGGCCCAGACTGTTACAGTCTCTCTCCCTCCCTCCGGATGGTCGAACACCGCCCGGAACTGGGCTAGGAAGCCTGGGTAAGACCACATGTCCGCGTCCTGGCTATCCCACACCGCAGTCACCCAGGAGAGGGTGCGCCCAGTGAGGAAGCAGGTCAGCAAGGAGATCCTCTCCCTGTCCGTCTGCCCCCCTGCGCCCAGGTACAGCCCGAACTGGAGAAGGAACTCCTTGCACCGCTCCGGATTGCTGTCGTATCTCTCCGGGGCGGCTCCTCTGACTTCACTCACCGGGGCGCGGCGGGCCTCCGGTCCGCTAGCCGACGAGCCCGATGCCCCCGTTTCCAAGGGGCTAGGAGCGTCGTCGGCTGGGAGGGGTGTGCGAACGGCCATGAGATGTTAGACGGTCTTGATTAGCTGTGACACACTCCCCTCCATGGACCGGTATCCTGCCTCCAACGCAGACAGCCGGTCCCTCTCACCATTAATGCTCCCCGCTGGGTCCATCCTAATCCACATAAGGGAAAGAACGGGTGAACAAACAAAGCAGGTACAGCGATATAGTGAGGAAATTGGGCGGGTTATTCTGTGACAAAGCGTGACTAAACTATAGAGTTATAAAGGAAAAACGTTTTAATAACAAAGATAACACAAGAACATAATACAAGGTAACATTTAGCCATAGCTGTAACAAACAATAACCCACAAGGGGTAAACACAAAGGCACGGTATATAACACAGGGGAACAATCAACCAACAAGGGACAAGTGTGGGAGGCCCTGATTGCCACCTGTCACAGATCGGCTATCAGTACTCCGGGGACAACGTGCGAGAGCGCGCCTGATCGGAGGGCGCGGCCATGCCGCGGGATGTCGGCGTGACAATTACACTGCCCCATTTTAAAATGTATATTTGATTAAATATCAAGTGTCCAATTAAATGAGGTGAAATCATGGGTTTGACCTTTTTGTTTTTAACATGTTTAATTGAAATAACTAAAAAAATATACATATGTATATGACCTTGTAAGAAGTACAAAAGTTTACATACCCTTGAATATTTTGCATTGTTACAGACACATAATGTGACACACAAGTTAAAATGTCTATTAAAGGTTAATTTCACACACATGTAACTTATTCAATTGCTATTAGTTTGATAGCTCTCACGTGGATGCACTGAGAAGGCTAGATACTGAGCTATGGAGAGCAGAATAGAACGGTGTAAAAGGTCCCGTAACTCTATAAAGGCGGGATGTAGCCTATAATTATAACCAGTCACCATGTTTACTGTACTATTCTTATTATATATATATATATATATATATATATATATATATAAAATATATAATATTATAAAATATAGTCTTATCATTTAAAAAATGTTAAGTTTCAGTAGCCTACTTTCATAGCATCTTGTTGCCCAGACAACAATCCATGATATGGTGTCTTCCATGGATCAGGGATCCCCAAGCTCCCAAGAAAATGAATATCCCCCATCCCCCAAAAAAAACTAAAAGTAATTTGATAGTGATTTAGGCAGTCCCACAAGTGGTGAGGTAGATTACCTTCGCTTTGCCATTAGCTGCAAGACCAACTGCAAAGATAGAAATTGGTGTATTAAATATATTTAACTGCAGTATGTTACATCTACCAGTCTAGTCGATAGGCATATATGTAAGTAAATACAATAAGGTAGCATGGGGTAAGGCCTATGGGTAAGATGCCCCCCTTTAAGACCAATGCCTATTCAAGATGACTTGCTTGTGCTATAGCAAGCTAATATTGCTAGTTGTAATGTT
>JAODLL010005401.1:0-10565 GCA_026546735.1 Forbesichthys agassizii
CTACTGACAAATGTACTACATGTAAGTCGCTTTGGATAAAAGCATCTGCCAAATGCCGTAAATGTAAATGTAAATGTTGACAATGCATTTGTGTACAAGAAAATAACAACCCGAAATTGAAAAATTAGCTAATTCTAGTTGGCCATATGTATTTGTATGTAATTTGAGTAGACTTCTGCCATTATTGTGTGAAAATAAATTATTTCAACATATTGTAACCCCATCAACACATTTACAGGGTTCCACTTATTCCACAGGGAGCCTTATGAACTGCCCTTTGGATTGACCGCTGACTGTTTCACGTGATTTGGATCTGTGCTGCTGTTTATTGAAATGTCATCTGAAAATGGGTCCAATTAATACACAAACCTGACAGATTTACATTAAAATTAGTATAAAATGTTTCATAAGTACATGTTTTTGTTTTCTTCTTACAGGTAATCAAGTCTAAATCAAGTCTAAACTCGTCCATATGCCCCTTCCACCCATTGCCCAATATCCCTCCACTGAAGCAGTGCAGCAACACACAACACTGGTATTATTAAACAAAACTTAGAGCAGAAAAAAGAGACACTACATATTTCTTATATAAATTAAACATGATCTTTATTGTTTCATAGAACTGAATTGAAAAACTGTATAAAGTTCTTTTAAATCAGTTTTATAAAAAACAATGGCATAACTTTGTTTTTATTTGGGTCCCATGATGTAGAAGTGCTTTGTTAATGTGCATCTCTCTTTGGTTGGCATCTGTTTTTTGGATTTGAAATGGAATTCTTCTTCAAATGTGCTCATAACCTGTATTATTGCAAACAGATTAGGGTATATATTAGAGTACTAAAATAGATTTTTTTTTTAAAATAAGAACAATGATTAATCTTTTCCAGTGAATCTAAGACTGGTAAGACTACCAATTATGAAGTGACATGAGCCAAGTGTGCTTCCTGAGAAAGAATGAGTGTAGCAGAAACAAATATTACAAATGTTTTAATGGGGTGTGTATTGTGAGCCAGTTCTTCCTGCTGCAGGACCAACCGTTGCCACAAATCACAGCTGCTTGGACCAAACGTTTTATTTTCCCGACCTTCAACCAATCAGAACAAGAACCACATCGGGAAAGATTTTTAACAAAGAAGTTACAGTGTACATTACTTGCCTTTAAGAACATATCTTCAATGTGATCTGAATATACATGGTCCTTGAAAGTCTGTGCAATGTACTGGATCATTATGGAACCATTTTTCGGATCTCGATATGAGAGAGTATCTGTTTCATTAAAAACATAAAATAGTAGAATAATTGGTAATATTGCATCGCAGCTGTATCACATCAAAGCATGGTAATGGCTGGGAAATACGTTGTTGATAACGCAAAGACTGACCTTGGGTGCAAGACAGGAATGCAATGAAGTCTTTCTCTTTGTGTTCCCACCGACAAACATCATCCTCCAATTGTTCCTCGTCTGGGAGTTCCACTTTTGCATCATGCAGCTGCCCAGCTGATGGATCACCTGGACCATCATGGACCAACGTTGAGCCGTCTCTCTCTAACAGATGAAAGCAACCAAGAGGCCTCAGAATTAACAAACCATATCTCATAAAGACCACATATTGTAATAGGGTTGATGTAATACAAATGTAAATCATTTTCAATGCAATACAATAATCATTTTCCATTATTGTCATTACCTCCTCTGCAGGCCTGTATAATGATGACCTTGGGCTTGTTCAGCAGTGCTGGACAGTTTTCTGTATTTAAATACCTAAATATGTTGTCAATGAGGAACTCATCTGGGTTTGTATTTGTCCATTCGATGCCACAGATCACTCCCAATTGTCCATGAGACATGATGATCACAAAGACGCTGTCTGCCTGAGAGAGGTCTGGGAGTTTTGAAAAGTTCTGCACCTTCTCATTAATGCCCTAGGAACACAATAAGTCACCCACTGAATATCCTCTATATCAACAATATACATGTCAAAATAAAAGCAAGCCTTACAAAATACCATTGCAGTGAGATCACTGTATTTCACCACTGTGTATTGCAGATATTTCAGCAGATCCTCCATTTTCTCCTGATCTTTCTCTGCTCCTTTTCTTTCGCCCAAATATTTAAACTTCACATTATTAATTAGCAGGGCCAGACGAGTCTTACTGGGGCAGACAGGGTAAATCTGACAGGACAAATTATTCACAAGAATCACTATAAATAACATTGTTCTGGTAACATCAATTCATGTAAAAAATAATGTCCCATTTCACAGACCACCATTTGCAATAATATATGCACACACACACAAACAGTATACACTCACATATTTATCGTGGACTGTCAGACCTGGTTGCGTCTTGTTGAGTTCAGTCATTGGAGACGGTAGTTCAGTTGATGGATCCAGCATAGAATAAAGTCTTTGGTCTCTTTCTTTGAGGTGAGCAATCATCCTACTGCTTGCCTTGTCTCCTTTCTTCCTCACCAGGTCTATGAGATGACTTGCTTTGTCATAGTTAAGGACCTTCTGGAGCACTACGTCTTTCTCCTGATCATTCAGGACTTTATCCGCCAAAAGGTCATTAGTGAGCTTTTTAAGAGTTTCTTCTGAAGCCTTTTCTATGAATTGAATCCGAAAACTGAACAGCTTCTTGTCTATGAAATGAGGAAAAAGATATAGTGGTGAAATGTTCCATTTGAAAATGACAATTAAAGGAAGTTATCAAATGTTTGCAAATACAGTATGTGTAGCGGGACCAGCCCATTTGAGCAAATGTTGCTTACTGACTGAATGACCGACTGTTAAGTTCATACGCTACATTCTAGAGTAGGTGGAGGTAATGCATCATGGAGGCAGGAGGTGGCAGTAATGCACCATTAGCGAGGATTACAACTTCTTTGGAGATTCACGGAGGAACCTTGCATTCTACACTATGTATATTGGCCTATATACATGCCTGCGGCCGGCTGGAAATATTACAAATCCGACTATGGCAACGCCATGGTCCGCCCTACTCTGCCTCTGATTGACTTGAGGGACACACCAGAAGCACACTCTGGCGCTGAATGCGCTGTGTAGAAAGTAAAACAGGCATAACCATATGGCATAACAGCCAGCTAGCTAAAGCCATGCTGCCCTTTGAAAGCAGTTTAAAATGGTGGAGACTAATTAAAAAACTCCAATGAAGTATCCCAGATCATTTGTTGAACAATTGTATATTTATTTAATCGGAATGGTGTGAATATTATCAGGAATAAAAAAATGTAATACAGTTTGATATGTGTTTTAAAGTTAACAAAAAGTGACTATAAAGCAAGTAGCAATACAGATAGAATTATTACCCAAGACAAAGCATACCATGGTATAATGACCAAGACAGGAAAATAGACAGAGACAGAGAGCACCCAGTCAGTTCGTCCAGAGAAACACCACCAAAATCCTCCCCCGTATCAAAAATGAGCATGTTTTATACAGGAGAGAACTCGGGGCTGGCACTGTCTTAAGTTCTATTGGCTAACTTAACAGGATGAGGATAAGGGGAAGTCTAATGTCTTGAGGTGAGTGAGGAAGATACAGACGTCTTGGCGTCGGCCCTCTGCAGTGTGTCCCACATTGGATCTTACCCCACGCTACCCTACAGGTTTAGAAACTTGTCTTTAGCCTAAATAATGGGCTACACATTTTAAAATAAAATGACATCTAGGCCTATCACTAGTTATAAATGACTATAATAAATGTAAGTAGTAATTTATACATAGGTCTACAGTAGGCCTACTTAGGCCCTATATGTTATGCCCATCCTCCCTTATTCACCCGGTGTTTACTTAAGTGTCCTTGTCATAGTGATCTTTAATAACAGCGGAAACGTAGTTGGTAAAAAAGGGACCACTTCATCTATCTGGCAGTAGCATAGGCTACTTCCAGTTTATAGCCTACCGAAAGAGGACAGACACCTGAAGTGGTGTACCGGATTTTTACAAATACAATTTGTGCAAAAGATGGACAGCTATATGGAATTGCCATCAAGCAGCCTAGCAAAACAGCCAGTGAACCACCAACCAATATTACCTAGTGTTGAGTGAGTGATCATGACCACTATAAAGTATTTTTATCGTTTAATTTTGCTGTAAGCATTTTCAGACACCATTTGTTTAATCTTGCTGCTACATTGATTATGAATTGGGGGAAATTACTTAATATATTGCCTGTGTTGAAAACAGTGGTTTGAAAGTGGCCTAGCTACGATTTAAAACAGTTAACAATAACACCTTATGACCTGTTGTTGGATAGTCATATCATTATTTATTTTGACCCTTGGGGTCCTAACGTTAAATTCTGTCCCGAGCCATGGGATTCCTGTCGGCGTCCCTGTGTTACTGTAGACCTACTGTTTCTGTTGCTGAACAGCTCAAACAATGCATGATAGCAAACTGTGTAGGTAGGCTAAACAGTTATTTTTTAAATTATATTGAGGTAGGCTAGTGAATATAGCCAGGTTTAAAAAGTAATTTATATGCTTTCAGATTCACAAGCAAACGCACACCTCGTCCGTTTTACTTTTTTATTTTCGTTGTTTATGTGTCAATGCTTTAATTCAACACTTTAAGCGCAGCTCAGGACATTCTGTTCTAAACACACAGGCTATCATAGGTTATTTGTTGCGGCTCTATAAGAGAAGAATTACCTAAATATTTATGTATAGGCTTGTACTTGTAAATAAATCACTGACGACGTGGTCCTTACCTGCCATAGCTGCTTGTTCCTCGTTAGTTGATACGATTTTTTCAGAGGACACTGTAGGCTATGCGCTGTAAATGAAAGTGAAAACTGAACTGTGTAGCCTATTGGTGTGATATGACAAAAGCGTCAGCAAGGATGAGCGCACTTGCTGACGCGCGCTCAAAACCTCAAACCACATTCTCCCGAGACGACACAGTGACCGTGGTGAAGTTATACACTAAATATTTTGACAACTGATTTGAACACAAATACGAATTGGCCATGAACTAGCTTCAGTAGCTCGAATTGGAGCGATGTTTAGTAAATTAATTGCATTCCTATGCTGGTCTGGCAATGTTTTTAACAGTGAAACGATAAATAACAAATACATGATGCCAACACAAATTCATTAGCCTAAACACGAAAAACATCCTACATAAACATTCTGTAGGCTAATCATAATACATTTATAAAGCTCCGTTCTTCAAGCTCAAATAAGTGCACAGTGTGCTTCAGAAGAAAAACAAAAATACGGGGATAAAGAAATCAAATAAAATAAGGATTACGAAAAATGTGTCATATATAGGCTATGTAATATAAATAAGAAATTGTGATAATTATACATACAATATACAATGTTAAAAACAGAGATACAATGTCATGGTAAACATAAAATATTAAATATGACACATCAAAGCAGTGCAACAGTGCATGTAAAGTGCAGTTCATAGTTTATTCCTAGTTTAGGCTATATCTATAATGCTATGTGAAGCATGCCACATTTACTCTGGATCAGGAAAGTGGTGTTCAAGACCTCTAGAGTATAATATCAGATGAGGATGCAGATAATATCTGCAGGAGCCATGCATTTGCCAAATACATAAAATACACTCATCTGCCTTGAGAAATCAGCAACATAACTGAACGAATTAAATGTGACTGTCGGTGTTTTGCAAATTCGTTTAGATAAAAACGTGATCCCATTCCACGCCGTTAGGTGGTGAAATGCGTTCGTTTGTAAAAATTCAGAAGAAGAGTTCTGAGATTTACTAATGGAAGCTAAGCTAAGCACCGCATAACTCCCGAAAACAACTGTTAACCGTATGTAGATAACTATAATTGTTCCCATTATGAATGTAAGATAACAAAATAACAACCACATTAATTTACATTTACATTTACAGCAACGTGTAATTCCGTGCTATTTCTACCGGTAGCTGACAACGTACTACCATTTGCTATTATTTTGAGTAAATACATTGTCCACGGCTACAGTACATTATTGTGCGGTACGGTACCCACACTACCGGTAATACATCGCCCTTTAAAAACATCTAGTGTGACCTTCATAGTAGTTATATAAGGTGATCATTTCCTGGCACATTTTAATGCTAACAGCCAAGGACGAACGAGCTACCATTGGTACGGTAGTAATGAGTTGCACTTTTTTTGAAGTTACGGTAATAATGGGAATTTGATCGATCATTCGACAGTAATGCTCGACTAATTACGGTACTGTAGCACCGTCCTAGAACATACTGTAGCAGAATATGTGAGGGTTATATCTGGATTATGTGTGCATTGCCTGTTTACAGTATGTTAAATGAACACTTCTAAACTTAACATTGTGGATTGAACCAGCGTTACAAAACATATACATGTTTTGAAACTCGGTGTAGTGTACATGTCCCCTCCTGTTGAGTGGCTCTCATCTCATTGCTCTCTACTCCCCCTCCTACACACAGAGTGCGTTTAGTGGACTGACTGAATGGCATACTTCCATAAATGTTTGTTGTTCTTGAACTAGTACAAAGACATTTGCTGCGTTTATCTATGTGGAACCTGTTAGGGTGTTTTTAATTTGGAACAAATTTATTATGAGTATTTGATATCATCACGATGTCATTATATATAGCCCGTTCAAAGCCGTCTCATCCTGAAATGAAATGCAAGTTAAATCTGAATAACCATTATGGACCTGTCCTTCCTTGACAGGTTTGGTGTGCTACAGCACCGACAGGTCATTGTATCTATCATCTTATGAATATTGTACAGCTGAAACAAAACAAATCAAAAGTAGCACACACAACGTTGTTACACCTACAGCCCAATTCCTCCCTGTTTTGTGACTTTGTATTCAGTCCACTGCCACTGGAAACCAGCTTCATGTTTTGTTCCTCTAGTATCCATCCTCCTGATACTCCACCCAGCCTGGTTAACCTGGGAAGAGGATGACAAGCCAGAGGTCGGAACGCCGTGGTATCCACCTGGATCAGTCAGAGCTGCTGTGCACGAAAGGATGCGGTTTCTATGGCAACACCGCCTGGCAGGGCCTGTGTTCAAAGTGCTGGAGGGAAGAAAATCAGCGAGATAAACAGAAACAGATACAAGAAGACTGGGCCCTTGCAGCTAGGTTTGTCTCTCCCATTCTCTGACCACTATTTTCTCCTTATGACGTAATGTGTGTGTCAATATGATTTGTCGTGCTTCAGTGTCGGTGCGCTTATGCCATGTTCAGACGTAACTTATTTTTTTGATCAAAGGCGCTGGCCTGGGAATTTTTCAGCAACTGAAACAGTTGTTACGGTTGCTATTGGAAACACCTGGGGCCTCATTTATAAACGTTGCGTACAACCACAAGATTACAAGGTTTGGGATTTATAAAAAAACGAACATGACGTGAGAATGTGCTGTCCTCCACACACGCTGACCCATGCGTACGCACAACAATTGGAGAAATGGGAAACTGCGACTTCAATTAAATGCTTTGAAAAATACAGCGCAAAGGAAAGTATTCACAGTGCTTCACTTTTCCCACATTTTGTTATGTTACATCCTTATTCCAAAATTGAATAAAAATGTTCCTCAAAATTCAAAACACGATAATAATAACAAAGTGAAAAATGTTTGTTTGAGATTTTTGCTAATATATAAAAAAATGTACATAAGTTTTCACAGCCTTTGGTCAATACTCTGTTAAAGCACCTTTGGCAGCAATTAGTCTTTTTGAGTATGATACCTCAAGTAGGGCTGGGCAATATACTGGTATATAGGAATTTTTTCAAAACATATCAAATTAGACAATATTGTTTATATCGATATAGTTATATTATGAGTTTATTCATTACTTTTTCGATTTGTTCGTCTCTCCCTCCATGCCTGCTGATGGCCTAAGGAATGTATTCAGGAGCGAGTGTTTTATTGCCTTCAGTGTCAAAGGGGCGGAGACATTAGAGAAACCTCTCATGTCAATGTCGCAAAAAATAACAAATGTCACATTTCTGGCGGATTTCCTTTTTTTCTTTCTATGCCTGAAGATTTAGCCCACTTTATAGAAAATACAGATATATATAGCGGTATTTGGTATTCAACCGAAATATATCGGGGTATTATTTTTGGTCCATATCGCCCAGCCCTAACCTCAAGCTTGGCACACCTACTTTTAGGCAGTTTCTCCCATTCTTATTTGCAGGACCTCTCAAGCTGCATCAGGTTGAATGGGGAGCATTTGTGCACAGCCATTTTCAGATCAGTCCAGAGATGTACAGTTGGGTTCAAGTCTGGGCTCTGGCTGGGTTACTCAAAGACATTCACAGAGTTGTCCCGAACCCAGGCCTTTGTTAACTTAGCTGTGTGCTTAGGGCTGTTGTTATTTTGGAAGATGAACCTTCTCCCCAGTCTGAGGTCCAGAGTGCTCTGGAGCAGGTTTTGATAAAGGATGTCTCTGTACATTGCTGCATTCATCTTTCCCTCGATCCTGACTAGTCGCCCATTTCCTGCCGTGGAAAAACAGGAATGGTATTGACCAGGTTTCGTTTTGTCCAGACAAGACGCTTGGCATTCAGGCCAAGAATTTTGTTTTTTATGGACTGAGAGTCCTTCAGATGCCATTTGGCAAACACCAGGCAGGCTGTCATGTGCCTTTTACAGAGGAGTAGCTTCCGTCTGGCCACTCTACCATACAGGCTTGATTGGTGGAGTGCTGCAGAAATGGTTGTTTTTCTAGAAAGTTCTCCTCTCTCCACGGAGCAACTCTGGAGCTCTGTCAGAGTGACCATAGAGTTCTTGGTCACCTCCCTGACTAAAGCCCTCCTTCCCGCTCAGTTTGGCCCGACGGCTAGCTCTAAGTAGAGTCCTGGTTCTTCTAAACTTCTTCCATTTACGGATGATGGAGGCCACTGTGCTCATTGAGACTTTCAATGCTGGTACAGAAATCTTTCTGTAGCCTTTCCCAGATGTGTGCGTCGATACAATCCTGCCTCATAGGTCTACTGACAATTCCTTCAACTTCATGGCTTGGTTTGTGCTCTGACATGCACTGTCAACTGTGGTACCTTTTATATAGACAGGTGTGTGCCTTTCCAAATCATGTCCAGTCAATTGAATTTGCTACTGGTGGACTCCAATCAAGTTGTAGAAACATCTCAAGGATGATCAGTGGAAACAGGATGTGTCTGAGCTCCATTTTGAGTGTCATGACAAAGGCTGTGAATACATTTGCAAAAATGTAAAACTAACTTCTTTTTTTTAAAATCAATTTTGGAATGAGACTGTAAGAGAACAACATGTGGAAAAAGTGAACCGCTGTGAACACTTTACAGATGCACTGTAGATTGAAATCTCTTACAAAGCCAACAACGTGGATGTTGCCAGGCCTAAAATGAATTCTAATTATAACCTACCTAATACCCTATAATTAGAAAAGGCATAGCAGGCATGAGCTGTATTTTTTCTAAGGCAACCAATGATGATATGCATGTAAATATAGACAGCCAACAATGTATAAAACAATAAGCCGTTTTCATTTCAGATCGCCAAACGTTACTGAGCAGAAATAAAATAATCTCTTGTTCTCTCTATTGACGGCACTATGCCCTACCCCTTTATCCAGAATCGATTGCCTTGTGTGTGTTGTTTCGTGCTGAATATAAGTATTAGTTATACATTTGTATTTTTACTATACTTTTATCTATATTCGTTTCAGTGTGTTGAGGAACAGTAAAACATTTATTGATTATACAACAATTGTGCGGTTCTCATAGGACACCATTACAGAAAGTTCCATACTAAACACATTGGTGTTATTCTGTAAGCAACTGTGTTCAGCAGTATTATTTGCACGGATGTGTTTTAACCATTATATGATTCTATGGTATTTACTTTGCTACATATTTCCTAGCCATTTGTGTGCGTTCTGTTGGATTTGGTATGGGAAGATGATAATTTTAGATCAGTGTTTCACAAACCTCTCAAGCCTGGCGCTGGCTGCCTCTCTCTCACCCAGCATGTCCATGTGTCAATAGCATGCTAATACCTGTACCATAGAAATATAGTTATCCTGAATTTCAGAGCACGATTGGTAGGCCTAGAGCAGCACCGCGTTGATTAGTTAGAATTACCATTATAAAAAGGAGGACTGCATGCAAATACAACCAAAAAAAACTAAACGTTACCAAAAGTTTATAATGTCCTAATTAATTCCTCCTAAACACAAATCTGTAGTGATGTCTGTGCTTACTGACATTTGTAATGCCCACAATATGTCCACCAAACAATTAAGTTTTTGTCTATCAACGTCCCCTACAAGAGCTTGAATTTCACATTTGGGTAAAAATACTTTTTTCGGAGTCTCTGTTGGGATTTGCCTTTATTAAATTAATCAATGAATATTCGTTCTGGGTGTTTCAGTGATTTATAGGTGCTTGTGGGTGTTCATTGGGTTGGACAAGACGCGTCACGTGCGCTATACACTCACCTAAAGGATTATTAGGAACACCTGTCTCATTAATGCAATTATCTAATCAACAATCACATGGCAGTTGCTTCAATGCATTTAGGGGTGTGGTCCTGGTCAAG
>JAODLL010005402.1:0-10565 GCA_026546735.1 Forbesichthys agassizii
TCAGTAGCTCGGTGATGATGAGCGCTGAAGTCTGCCCGAACCACGAGGGGGAGGAGACTCAGAGGGAGCCGTGACAACAATATATATTTAGATAACACACATCTTATTAACTTTAAATTTGATTTAATACATTTATTTATTTTAAAAACGTTTTTATGTCATGTTTTAGGCCTATCTACACACCCTCACCACACCTCACAGATAAGCAAACTTTTTATGTCACGTCAGAAATGTAGGGTTTTCTTGATCTTTGACAGCCTTTTCCATCAGTAACTGTTATGAAATAATGTGTCAATGTGATCATGTAGCTTGCAATCCATTTCAACCCATGCTTTCAGAGGTACATGCATAGACTGTAAAAGTTTACCATTCCGTGTCTCTGTGAACACATTTTGGTCGCTAAGCCTTGTATGGTTCTGCTGACATGTCCAGGCAATGGTCCGTCAACCGTCACCGAAACCCTCCGTCAAAACCGAACAATTCAAACCATGGTTAAAAACATCTTCTCCACATGGTTCAGTACAGGGCTCCTGTAAATATTTAACAACAAAGTGGTGAAGTAGCCCTCACGTTCGGGCTTTTATGGGGATTTTTGAATGTGGTGATTCACATCCACTGATCCGACTGTAAAATGTTATTTTCCTCTTGGGGTAATCAAACACATGTCCAAGTTCTTCTTCACCACCGACATAAAAATAATCGGTAAAAAGCTCATCTGGGGGTAATTGCACGCTGTAATATTGCATCGATGGGTTTACAGGGGCCCAGCAGAAATTTTCACTACTCTCAGGAGTATTAAAATTATATTCCATTTGCATAGGCTCTGTGTGAGGGCTTGCCATGTTTGCAATCTTCACAGTTTGAAGTCTCGCTGCAAAGTGAGCGTTTTTTAAAAACATTCCCTGGGCCCACAACATGATGTCACACTACGACTAAAACGCGTGGGGCACTTATGATTGGCTAAGAATAAAAATTCCCACGCTCAAGGACACCTCCCCCTGACGTTGATTGGCTAGGAATATAAAATTCCCACGCTCAAGGACACTTCCCCGTGACGTTGATTGGCTAGGAATAAAAATTCTCACGTTTAAGGACACCTCCCACCATGACGTCACACTCCAGAAGAGGGCCAACGACCGGATGGGGCTGGGCCGGAAGTAGGGGGCGGGACTAAAACCAGATAGGGCTAAACCGAAAGTAGGGGGGCGGGACTAGGGGCAGGATTAGGGGCGGGGCACCTGTCACTTTTGAAAGGGGGCGAGTGTGATAAAAGATACTACCTGTATTTCTCTCTCGCAGTTATATTTGTAATTCAGTTGGTGCATATAGACAAATGTAAATAATTTTTAGTACCAGAAATTCCATAGTAAGAAACCGTGCAATGCAAATTTTGTCAATTGTTTAGTCTTGGTCATAATCTCATCCAAAAAGATACAACTGTTTGTAAAATCACATGTTAGGATAATGTTCTCCTGTCTGTGATCACAGGCCAGAATATAGTTTGATTGACATATCCTACATTAAGGTAAAAGCCTATCAGGATTACTGTTATGTTAGAATTACTGTATTCAATTTAATGCTTCTTTCCAAAAGTCAAATAGTCAAGTCTTGACCAAATGGGACCAGAGTGCTGTACTATACTATATATACTGTGGCTATTTAATCTAGTATCTTGTTATTGATTCAATAATCTCTTCTTGGCCTCCCTATTGTGGCTTTGTTGACTCAAGTTTATAACACCATGCTGTCTGCTAACTCAAACCCCCCCACCCTCATCCTAATGACTGGGGCTGGGACTGCCTTTTGGTTTGCTCTCCCACTGTCATATGGCTTCTGGACCTTAAAGTGTTAAAACATTTTCTTTATACCTTTCAAACACCTCCTGCCGACACCTAGTAACAAGCTGTGTGGCTATATTATCAAAGTTTCTCTAGGTCAGACTGCATGCAACATTAAGCATTAAGCAATTCATGTACATCTGTATTCTACTGGTGTTCATGGTTTTAACACTGTTGTTCCCTATCATCACTCTGGGAAGATCAATTTAGAACTAGGTTGTGCTTTTTACTCATTCATCCATCATTGCTTTTGCCAAATTGTTCTAGTTATCTGCATGTTGGCTTTTAATCCTACCTACAGTATATGTATTATTTACAATTTAAGGGCATTTTCCAAAACTGGTTAATTCTACACAAACATTTGCTCTGACATTCTGGTTATGGCCAATTGTAACAATTTCATTACCTTATTTAATACTTTAGTCGACTTACTACTGATTATATTTAGATGCTATTTATTTTCCACACCTGTACAGATGTTATATATGGGATAATTCCACTTAGCACCCCTTAGAATCTTATGTCATCAACTATAAGTATTTCATCTATTCACGATGTCCATTCTATATGGCTCAATAAATCTTATTTGTTTATAACATCTCATTATAATTGCAGCTCAGAACACATGCACATGGGTGTTTCAATAAGATCATTCATAAAATGCAACAATATAAACACATTTTCTATGTAATTTTAGAATTAAAATAAAACAACCCTTGAAGGCAGATTCCTTTATCACTCTAACTAATCTGTCTTTTCTCACTGACAAAAGATCCCAAGATTTCTTCTCTGTGTCACTGACAAAGCAAACTCTCTTCAACCATCTACACTTCTGACTTTCACACCTAATTACATTTTCCTTCAACCTCTGTTTGGACTTCTATTCATCTTATCACATTAGGTGTCACTTACCATTCTGTAGGAGAGGTTGACTTCCAGCATTCTTCAACTTACTTTGTCCTTCATATTTCACTTACTTTTAACATTCTCTATGAAATGACAAATCCTTACAAATACAAACAATATTACAATACAATATACACAATGTTATCATATAACATACAACATCAATATAAATATATTCAAATGCAACAGACTCTTTCAGGATTGTGTTGTGAAAATTACCAGTTATCTACAGTATGATGTCTAGAGGTTATTTTTGCAGTAGGCTGCTGTATTTTGTTGATGCTTATTTGTCGGGAGAGAGACTATAATGCACTAGACTAATTTCTTTCTTCTATTTTATTCTATTTCTCAAGATGAAACAGACAAGAAATGCTCTTTAAGTATGGTACTGTAATGAATTCAGATTCACCAGAATAGGCTATTATTAACGAGAGGCGGAAAAATAAGTTGTGAATCTGCAGATCTACAGATTTATTAGCAATGCTAGTTAACTCTTCTGCATTTAGCCACAGGTTCTCATCTACATCAAATGTAATTTTGGGCAATACACTTAATTAAGAAATAATTGTTTGGCATGTCTGATCTATCCCTAGAAATATTATACAAAGGGAAGCAGCTGTGGTTGGTATAATTGTTCTAAATAGCAGGCCTACAGTATTTTCTATCAGATTGCATATATTTTTGTATTTTGTGTTTTGTTAAGGTTTGAATTGAAGTTTAACAGCTTTGAATATACTATGTAAGCATGCTAATTGGCCTGTAGGTATAGGCTATATAGTTTTGGTGGTATGTCTGATGAGGGAATTGAAACATTACATTTGAAAGATGTATGGCCTACATTGAAAGCAATGTAAAATAATCCAGTTCAGCCCACATACTGTTATGTTCACCGTGTTAAGAGTTTTAGGTCCTAGCAAATGTAAAAAACGATATCAGGATATATTATAATAACATTATATGAATAATATTTTATTATATTATTAAAACATTAATGTCCTCTTGAGGTTCAGTTAGCTATAGCCCAGAAACAGCCAAATTAATGTCATTCACAATTTCAAATGTTTACTTTATTCCAGTAAGGATTTGAGAGTCTGTAGGCTAAATTTTTACTTTTACTTGAGTAGGCTACAGAGGGTGAATCAGTACCACAGTGTTTTTTTACACAAGTAGCTGTACTTCTACTTTGTGTACTTTTGACACCTCACTTGGGTCAGATGTCCCTGTTCCACCATGCTGCTGTTAGTCCTGCCATGGAGACTGCTTATCTCTTCAAGTGAGTAGGCTACTGAGCAGTGAACGAGCTTTAGGAACTAGGAATTAGGAACCACCGGGGTAAAAAACATGGTAAAAAGTCGCCCCCACAACGCAAGAGTGGCCCGTTGGAACCTCTGGTAAAATATTAGATTATTCTCGGGTATGATTTCGTAATTTCGCGCCAGACGTCGCTTTGGGGTTTGTTTGTCTCGCGAGGTCTGGCAACGCCTCTACTTCCCTGAACGAAGCAAACGTTTCAAACACTGAAAGCAGCGTAGTTAATTTCTCGCAGACCAGTTTGAATTTAACGGGACGAACGTTTGGTCCTCGGACGTGTTTGTTATTTCATGTCATTGACAGAATATTGGCGATAAGAACGGACAAAGAGAATAATGGATATAGAGAAGGAAGTTAAAAAGGTAATGTTCTCCCACCGTACTGCCCGGTTTTATAACATGGTCCACGGACCCGGTGACGCCCTGCTATTAAATGTGTACGAGAAGCCTACGTGATTTTTTAGCCAGACAGGTGACGATAAACAGCACTCTACTGAAGTCAACTGTATTGTAACTTGCTTGTAGTTTTACTGACTTAAATTAGTAGGCCTGTTAGACTACTCTTGTCTCTTGCCTTCACGTTAGGTTAACTGGTTTGCTTGTGACACGTAATGGTGTCCACTCTCCATAGAGAAAACAGTTGCATTAAATTATTGATTTCGTTTTTGTTGTGAGAAGGCAGGGGCGCAGCCCCCCAGTTTCGTAGAGAACAAGATCCACCCCCCCTCCCACACACACTTTTGAGATTGATTTTATTTTTTTTATACATATGTATCATAACTCGAGTTACGTTTGTTTATGTGCCTACTTTCATGGTTAAGTCAGCCTATGTTGTTTTATTTTAAGATAATGTTTAGTTATGACTTCCTATAGTTAATTCATCTTATCCTGGCTTGCTTTAAACAATTGTTTAGCGCACTAGGATTTGCCTCACATCGATCTGGATCTCATAATCGCACAACACGAACATTTGCTGTAGGCTACCATACAGTAAATTTAGTTTTCAGATTGGATCACGAGATACCACCCCTTTGATGTCCTGTTCTTGTGTTTATGTTGGTATCTTTTTTAATTTTTGGTGCACCATTTCGGTATTTCCCCTAAACGCTTGATAACTCTCCTGCCCTTAACATAGGTTTGTACATTGACCGTTCTGAGAAGGGAAATATTTCAGAGCAGTTTGCTTCTTTTTTTAAAATAGGGAGATATATAATGGCGTGTGTTGTTGACCAGTGATCATGTTGGCATGTTGACCAGTGTAAAGCCTAGTCTACAGTATGTCATAACCATGTGTAACGATGTCAAGACAGTTGCGCTGCATCCATAAATTATTTAAATCTTACTCTTAAATACAATCCATGCGATGGTGCTATTTCTAGCAGTGGCGGCTCCTGACAAATATGTCAGGGGGGGCAATTGTTGCAATGATGGCTAAAATGTATGGAAGTCCATAGAGGACTAAATTCAAATGAAAATGCAATCCCAAATAGCATTGTAATTGTCAAACAATTCCACGCTTTAGAGTGGACTTAATTCAAATGAAAATGCAATCCCAAAATTGTATTTGCATTTTCAAAATATTCCCCGCATTTTGGTGGACACAATTAAAACTTAAATGCAATCCCAAATAACAATTTCATTTTCAAAGACAAATGCGCTTTGCAGCGGACAATATTCAATTGAAATAAGCTAAACAGCACCTCCCTTCAAATGCAAATACATTTTCAAGGCAAGTCAACGCGTGCTTTTACGGACTAAACTCATTTTGAAAATGAAATCTGTCAAGACTCTCATCAAGGCGGGTCTTCGGTTATGACGTCACTTCCTTGTTGCCTTGACAACCTTGGCCAGCTGTACGCTACTCGTGTTTGTCGGCTAAAGGCTACTGGTGCTGTGTGTTGATATACATATTATTTTTGTAGTGATATACATAGCTGACAAATTGTTGTGCTACATAATTACCCTTATATCACACTTACCTAAACAAAATAGTAATCAAAATGTCGTTATCTGTGCTCTAACTTGACTGACAACAGTGTACATTCAGAATCAGAATATATAACTATCTACATTATGCTAATGAACTCTTATACATTAACTTGCATTTAAGTTTTAATTGTGTCCACTAAAATGGAGGGTTACAGTTTCGATAAAAAAAAAAAAAGTTCTGTTTGCTTATTTATAGATTTATAGATTGCTAAATATTTGCTGTGCCTTTGAGACTAAGAGTTTTCAGTATCTACTCTTCATGTTCAATGGATAAATAGCTCTTTATTTTAGCGCGTTACGCATCTATTTATCATTCTGGAAGTGAAGCGTAATATGCACGATTCCATCAAGGGGACCCAATCACGGCACAACATCGCTTCCAGCTCTCGGCAAAACATTGTCGGCGGTTGGTGTAAATATTGCTTAGTTGCAGTTGAGACTGGAGCAGTGAGATGAACAGATGCTGTAGAATCGGCGACAGCAAACTCTTGCGGCAGTATGATAAAGCTAACCTGACATGCTAGATGAATTGTTGTCACAAGTAACAACGAAATTAAATGGAAGCTTGCGAGATCATGGTGGTCTTGCAAAGCTGATAGAGCAGGAATTAGGTCACGTCTCCGGTTTCAGATCAAACTAGGCCTATTGTTTATAGCAGCAATACTTACAACGTACTCATTTCGGATTTAACCCTGTAGGCTACAACTACATTTAAAGTCACTATGAAAGTGTGCCACGCTAACGTAAGATAACGTATTTCTGCTTTGGAGAATGTAGTTCATACACCGCATAGACACTAGCAGGGTAGGGGGCGTTCAAGAAACCTGAGAAAGGCACAGTTAAATAATGCTTACATTAGGCAGTAGGCTAAAGCAGAACTCCTAAAACATGTTGTTTGTAAAGAGTCAGTCAGGCAATTTTTTTTCCCTAGGCAACAATAAATTAAATAAAAGTTATTATTACAAAGAGTAAAGTACCGAAAAAAATACCGTTTAGGTACCGGTACTGAATTTGAGGTACCGTACCGGCACCGGTATTGATTAAAATGTGAATGGTACCCAACCCTTGTTGTCACATTTTATTTTAAGTGCAGCTAATCAAGAATAAATGGCAATGGCACAGGGACTAATTATGTGTAATTACCGATATTACTGTTATTGGTGATAACATAGCGTAAAAAATGCTAATTACAAAACAAAAATATTAGTACATTTTATTCACTCTGTACTATATTGGAAATATAATACAATCCCAATGATGTTCAATACAAAGTCTGGAAAATTCCAACTAACAAAAATGTGTACATTTGTTAATTCTATTCACTCTGTACTATGTTGAAAACATTACTTAACATATATTTTAACATTATTTTATGTTATACCACTCAATATTTAGCATTTCTACTTTACGGTACTCATTTATATTGACAATTTGCTCTTCTTTCTTTCAAGGCAGAAAATCTGTCATTAAAAGTAGGCATGCTCCTGACTAGCTCCCTCTCCATGGAAAGCATGGCCAGTGCATTCAGACGTTCCTGTCCCATTGCATTTTTTAGGAATGTCTTGATTGTCTTCAATGTTCGAAACTAGGGTTAGGGTTAGGAGGTTTCATAGACTTGGCAAATGCTTTTTTCAGAAGTACTCCGTTGTGGGTGCAAATATTCTGAGGCTTTTATTGTTCATATCGATATCGTAATTATACCGTATCGATCGAAATTATTAAGTATATCGTGATATAAATTTTGGCCATATCGTCCAGCACTAGTATGCCCTGACAGTGGTGTTCAGAGCCTCCACTGGGAATGTATGGCAGAGCTGTTCAAACATCTCTCCTTGTATTAGCGTGGCACTCACAAGGTGGTCAGTAAAGGAGAACCTTTCTTTGGCATGGGCCAAGATTGTGTCACAGACCTGTCAAAAATATAAATGTATTTATATATACAGTGTATATACTGTATATTTATTTATAACACACACACACTTCTACAATGCTGTGAAAGCAAAAGGTTGAGAGATATGGACACACTGATATTGGGAAGTTTTAATCACTGATTAAAAAAATGATCTATCCCTGAATGTAGACTAACCATAAAACCAAAGTAGGCCTACTTAATTAGTCAATAATAAATGAAGGTACCTCTTTAGACAGCCTCTGCTTCTCATTTTCTCACAAGGCTCTCCTTGATCTTGTGGCTCCTGTTGCTTCTAGCTGTTGCAATTGGGATGAGCTTGGGTCCCTGAAGGCAGACATATAAACAGTGGTTGTTATTATACAAACTCAAATTCATACAATTTCCATCTTAGAAAACCAGAAACAATAAACCTTTATTATATACAGCCGCAGAAAAAAATGAGACCACTCCATGTTTAAAATGTAAGTATAAATATACTGTAAATGTAAAATATATCACATAAATAGAAATTATATAAATGTAGATCTAAAAATACATATATTACATGTAAGTAAAAAATTAAAAGTCAGAATAAAAATCTGAAGAAATGCTGCAGTAGTGTCTTTATTTTTTCTGTGGCTGTAAATTTTCTGAGATATTCTGGTGTATTTTATTTTAAACTTTGTTACACAAAGGGTAATTACACAAATCGAGAGGTAATGAACATTATCCTAATAACAATATATTATCTATGGCTCATACCTTATGGCCTGCACACTGCATGTGAATCTCTGGAGGGCAGGTTTGATGAAGACTGGGTCAATGTGTTTTTTCTGCAGCTGCTTGTACATTGTCAACGTGAGGCATGATTTGATGAAATAGCTTCAGGAAAAACTTAAAGTCATCCTCCTGCAGCATCCTCAGGTAGCCAGATGCCTCCCTCATTGTGGTGCTATCAAATGAGCCATTTCTGATGAATTCAAGACACTATCATCAAGGCTCTCATAAAGTGTTCACGATTCTGCTGTTGAAGTTCCATCTGGTAGATGATGCTCTTGGCAGCCTTCGTGTAACAGTCTGGTCAAGAATGCTTGTGCGATTTGGTAAAAAAACTGCTAATGTCACTCAAATCTGCAAAAAAAACTTTCACTACTAGGATGTTTGAAGCGGCTTGTTGCATAATCAGATTCAACTGGTGTGCGTAGCAATGCACATAATGGGCATTTTCGTTATGTTCACGCACTTTTTGTTGCACACCAGCCCTCTCTCCTCTCATTACACTGGCCCCGTCTTATGCTTGCGCGTACTGATAACCTTGGTTATCAGTGAAAATTGTGTCCAGTCTCTTCAGAATTGCAGTGGCAATTGTGTCGGCTGTTGCATCAGAGATAGGGATAAATTCAAAGAAGCGTTCATGCAAGTCATGGTTCCCGTCGATGTACCTAAACACAAGCACCAAATGAGTTTGCATTGCAATATCCGTGGTTTAATCTGCTTGGATTGCAACGAATTTTGCTGACTTCACCTCATCCATGATACGGTCCCTGATGACTGACAACATGCATTCCAGCAGTTCATTTTGCACAGTTTTTGACATGCCCTTGAAGACTAGCATTTTTTTAAGTGCTCCTCAAACACTTCGTCGAGTCAAGCCAAAAAATCGACTAGCCCACGGAAAACCCCAGGGTTGCTGGAGACCTTACTCATCTCGACCTCTCAAATCTAACTCGAACACTCCACAAAACTTCACACAATCAATAAGAATGTGGCGATTCTTGCCCACCTCATCATTGTGTTGACGCACTGCTATCCTGTAGCTCTCATCCAACTGTTGCAATGTTAACCCTCCCAAAAGCAGAAAATTTAAGACAACTAAAACTAACTACTATATGACAACTATATGACAACTAAAACTAACTACTATATGAATCTTAGATGCTTCATGCTTTCTCACCTTCTCTGTGAGATGATGCATATCAGTGACACCTGTCGTTGTCCATGCCTTGTCTGTGCATCCATCAGAATAAAAAAAATAATGCACGGGTAGCAGAACAGCACGATATATATATATATATATATATATATATATAGCAATAATACACCAATTACTATCTTTGCAGTTTGTCTTGCAGCTGATGACAAAGCGAAGGTCATCTACCTCACCACTTGTGGGACTGCCTAAATCACTATCAAATTACTTTTAGTTTTTTTTGGGGGGGTGGGGGATATTAATTTGCTTGAGGTCCCTGATCCATGGAAGACTTTGCTCCCCACCATATCATGGATTGTTGTCTGGGCAACAAGCTGCTATGAAAGTAGACTACTGAAGTAGACATTTTTAGTAAATGTTCCAGTGTTAGTTATTACCAGTGATAGGTAATAGTACAGTAAACATGGTGACTGGTTATATAGGCTACCTTTATAGTTACGGGACATTTTTACACAGTTCTATTCTGCTCTCCATAGCTCAGTATCTAGCCTTCTCAGTGCATCCACGCGCATGTGTGTCACATGTGTCTGTAGCAATGCAAAATATTCAAGGGTATGTAAACTATTGATCAGGCCCATTTGGGTGATTTCTGTTATAAATATTATTTGAAAAAGAGCTCAACAACTATGTGATAATACATG
>JAODLL010005403.1:0-10565 GCA_026546735.1 Forbesichthys agassizii
GTGTCGCTCTATCTCTGTCGCTCTTTCCCGATGGCCCTTTTCTGCCTACAACACACACGCAGATGCACACAAACATTAATTAATAAAATCTTAATAAAAAATGAATTATCCATAATTACAAAAAATTACATATAGAGCAGTGTACAACACTACCCTTTATATATGTCCAAACAATATCAAACATTTTTACTGGAGCATTTGGGAGTAATTCAGTGGCAAACTCTTATAGTAATAGGCAAAAAAGCTATTTTAGAGCAAAGTTAAAAAATTAATAAAAATGTAATTATCAATAATTACAAAAATATTTATATATAGCAGTGTTCAACACTATCCTTAGTATATGTCCAAACAATATCAAACACTTTTACTGTAGCATTTGGGAGTAATTCAGTGGCAAACTCTTTCAGTTATCGGAGAGAAAACTGCAGTTTAAGTTTAAGATACAATTAAAAATAAATTATCAATAAGTACAAAAAGACACAAAACTTGCTTTGTTTATTAATTCATTTCTACTGTGGCATTTAGGAGTAAATCAGTGGCAAAGCCACATATACGCAGTAACATCAGTAACCAAATCACAGCGATCAGGGCGGCACCAGAATATTTGCAGTGGAGGGGCAAAGGGGGGTGGCAAGAAGAAAACGGGGGTCACTTAAATGCTGTAATTCTTTTTAAAATGATAATTCAATTAAAATAGGGGGGGGGGGGGGGCACATGCGATGTCTGGGGGGCACATGCCACTCCATGCCCCCCCATTGGCTCTGCCCCTGGATCAGTATCTAGCAGTGATCTGTTTTCTGTAGGTTGCCATTTCGGCACCAGCTGCAACGTTACACCGAATCACAGCCGTGATTAGTATGGTACCATAATATTCCATGGTGTGGTCACCATTGTGATTTATTTTGAATGTCTCCTGCAAAATTGGAGTTTCTATATGTTCCCAAGTTCCCCAAGTTTAATAGTGTTAGCTGACAAAGAAAATGTTGCCTACCCTCGTCTATATAGTTTTCGCGCCAGACAGAGAACATGCCCAGTCAAATAAGAAATATGAGATGATGCTGTGAGTGGAGAAAATATTTTTTAATCCCCCGAACCATCATATTCATGTGGCCTACATCGAGCAATCGGCGCAAGTGCTTACACATCCACACTATTTTTTACAGAAGCGCTTTTTGGAAAAATATCCTCTGATTACGTCACCGTAGCTGTGGAAAGCTGTGGAGTGAATGCAGACCGATGCATGCAGTAGAAGTTGTTATATAAAGAGTATTTAATATACTATATTATTTAATTATATATGTATATTATCATTTTACCAATAATAAATATAATTTATATGCAGTTATTACAGTATAATTTGCAGTTCTTTATGGTAGGGCTATGCCCTACTTGCCCTTGTAAAAAAAAATGCAGCTGCAAGCATGCATGTTCTGCTCTGCATGCTAACATATTAGCAAACTAGCATATTAGCTTACAATATTACAAGTATTAAGATCCCAGTGTTAAGGTGGAAAGTGCAAGATGTGCTGATGAAAATAAGGGAAATAACACCCTTAAAATCAAACTCATAATTATAGATGTGACACGAAAGTCTTGCTGACAGTAAAAGTGTTCATATTGTACTTTAACAAACCATCTTGAACGTTAACATGATAATTATTCTTTCTTGAGCACTGTCAAAACCTTTCGTTGTAGATACGGTACATACCATACATGGAATAGGCTGCACAGACTCACACATCTTCATGGACTGACTTACAAAACCCATTCTGTGTTATGCATGCAAAGTGCACAGTGCCAAATGCAAATGTGAGATAGGACTTAAATTGCAACTATCCATTCCAAGTCCATTCATGAGGATGACACATACAGCTTTGCATTAGGCTGAGACCACTTGACGTCAGAATTGATAAAAGCACCAGTAGAGGTGGTGGAAGCAAACAGTGGTAGAACAAACAAACAATCAATCTAATAAGGTTTTTGAATTGTCATGGCAAAGAATGGATACATGGGTACTGTACTGTACCGGATGTAGAATATTCAAATAGGATGTCACAGGTTTAAGAATAACGGCTTTTTCAGCAAAACCTGATCTCAATGGATGCTTTATTATATTAAGTACAGAACGTATTGTAATACAGCACAGTATCTTACAGTTGTATCAAAGTGGTCTATGCACACAGGAGAATATAAAACATTTATGTAATCTAGAGACATGAGGATGCCACTCTATGTTGACAAACAATATAAACTTCAAAAGATGATTAAGACATATACCATTTATTTTGCAATGATGTTAGTGTAGCAGTTAATATAAACATATTGAAAGTATGGCCTATTACAATATAAAGCAAAAATAATATGCCAGTATCTTAACAAACCTCAACCTTGTGATAGCTACTGTAGGGTAATGTTGCATGCATTGTCAGTGGTTAATGGCTATAGAAGGACTAAAGGACATCTTAAGGTCCAAAGGTAAAGTATTTATTATTTTGAGCTACAGTGCAATTAACTTCACCCTATCCATCATCATCACCATCAAAACCATGATCATCTCCACCATTGTATAACTGGAGCTTCCACAAATAACATATTCCATATTCTATATTTTCTTCCGTCTGGCTCCAGTTATAGCTTTGGGTTTAATGGTCACTTGAGTGTAGGTCACATCATCATCATCATCATCTTCATCCTTATTATTTAGTTTATATTTGGCCTCAAATGTATGTCCTTTATCATTTTGACATGAATGGATAGCATCCTCATAGAAACCATGGGAAGTCATATCAGAGCATGTGTGTGTGGTCTCAAGTGTGCTTGGCCGGGCAACAGTGGTGTATTCTGTTGTCAATTCATTAGAGCTACTTGAAGAGCTGTCGTCATCATTATCCCCTACAGAACAACAAAGAATACAGTATGTCTGGCTTTTCAAACTATTTGATAGATTGTTCATTGGCTGCTGTACTGGAACCTTGATTGCTGAGCCCTAGGGCTTCATCATGGCATCAATCAACAAAATGTAAAAACATATACGGTAGATTTTAAATCAGAAACAGTGGGCAATATTTTATGTACAATATACTGAGAGATGACAATTACAATGCAGATGCTGCAATTCATCTCAGCTTCTAGTAAGAGCTACATAGACTAACATGGTAATTTGATATTTAGCCTACAGTATATAGTAATGCCTTTATATGGTGTACATATATAAGGAATCCAATCATACCATCAGCCAGTTCTGTGGGAGATTGACTTGGGTTTTGCTTGTAATACTTGGCAACTGAGTAAGCATACATATTAACATGGACATCGACAGCAGACATTTGTGCCAGTGTGGAATTCTGAAGTCTCTGTTCTGAAACACAAATGCATAAATTGATTTTATTATGTGTTACAGTATAAAGTATATATTTTTTGAATTTATATTGTTTCATACTGAGTAATGAAAAAGTAAAAACATTTTTATAAACCCAATTAATGAAATTATTGACTTTCAAAGTGTAGATCAATACATCCACTGTACGTAACATTGTCATTAGAACAGGAAACACTGTTGAACGTCCTGCAATTTCAAACGGTTTACATTAAATAATATATTAGTGTTAGGGCTTTTTAAACCAATAAAAGCCAAAGCATTTGTTTTCCAACTATCTTAAATTTAGATTCACCACAGTACAGTAGATACATATAGTTTTTGCTACTGTACAGATAATAGCCTACTGAACAGACAGCAATGTGCTGTCTGAAAGAAGTTTATTATATAAGAGATACATACTCTTCAGTTTCTTGATTATAAATCCAGCAATGCCGGCTAGAAACACAATTCCAATGATTAATGGTGTTCCGACAACTAAGCCATACGACTCACTGAAAGAAAAGGGAAGACTTGTTGATGTATAACTTCAGTTAAATATAATACAACATAAAACTAAATACACATTTAAATATGTACTAGTTTATTTATATGATGTTGCAAACAAATATATTTTTGTTATTAGTATCTTAATCATAATCATAATCATATAATTCTTGTCAATGTCTACATTTTCCTTTAAGTGGCATGAGTCTAAAAGAAGATAAATATGCAGACTCAGAAGTCTTACTTTTTCACAGGTGGTATAGTCAGTGTAGGGGTTACCGGCTTTGGGGGTTCCAGTGGAGTTGGTGGTGGAGGAGGAGGGGGAGGTGGAACTGTGGTGAAGAAAATAATTGTATTTTTGCGACAAGCAGATGAGATTATATACTATTCTGATTGCAATTTTTTTATTATTTTTTTTACAAACCTTTGACTTCAATTACAATGTTGATGTATGAATCACCCAACTTGCATCGATATTTTCCAGAATCACTTGACGTGAAACATGTCTCTATGGTCAGTTTGTTAAATCCTAGCCTGATCCGATTTGTTGTCACATGTTCACACAAGTAAGATGCATACGTGTTGTACTTGCACCATTTCTCGTCATATCTTATGTTAGTGTACAATTCTGGGTAGTGCCTAATATTACAAATGATGTTCACTACATTGCCAGCTATTACTTCAATTTTATTAAAATCATATAAATCCCTAAATAAATTACTAAATGTAAATTGTTGAAAAGATTTGGAAGGCCACAAATTATTTGAGTAAAGGTTGCCCTTATTAGTTGTTACCCAGCACGTGTAATGTTGAATTTTTGAACATGTCTCAATGGACACTTCTAGAGCTGAGTGAAAATGATTATCCACCATCTTTACTGTCTCAGGGCACACCTGGTTATCACACAGCATGTGCTTCTGTAGCTGCTGGACCTGCTGGGGATACTGGCATAAAAGGACATACAGATTGTCTTTACTTGTGACCAATGAGAGCTTGGGGCTTGTGCCCTCCTGAACATGGAGTTCCACTATCAATGACTTGGAGCCTTTTTGGATGTCTGCATTAATCACACATTTGTAATGTCCAGAATCATTTTGGTTGAGATTACGCTTCTCCAGTGAAAAGGAGCCATTTATGTCAATGATCCTAAATTCCCCCAGGGTGTCCTTGTCATGGCTCATGACTGTCTCGGGTTGGCATGCTCCTCCAGTTCCCACGCGACACCAGTATTTCTCAGACGCTAGCACACTGCGTCCAGTGTTGCAGGGCATTTTTACAGACCCAGATAAGGTACCAATCACCACTTTTGGGTCACGGTCTGGGAATATTGAAACAAACATACAATATGTTAGGTCATTACCTCTATATTTCATTGTTGAAAGTAATGACATGGAGTAATGCAAAGTTAATAAAGTAATGGTTATTGGGTACAAAAAACAAGGTACTGTAGGTACAGTATATGGCCAATTCCTTTGCAATATATTGTTGTGAATAGTTCATGTTCATTGTTTCATTAAAAAAAAAAAAAAAATATATAGTTTTAGTACTGTATGTCGATTTGACCTCTGGTAAATATAGCAATTACATAATTGCACCTTACAGGATAATTCCAAACAATTATTCCAAAACTACTCCATGTGAACAAAACATACATTATTGTTATATACTGTATATTGTTAGAGACATCCAGTTATTGTCAAATATCTAATCAAAATAATAAAATATGACAAAATATTCGGGTATGATTTTAACATTTTAGCACAGACTTTAAAAGGACACAGTTTAAGTAAATTAGAGACAGTTTTATCAATTGCCGTATTTGTCATTTATAATCATTACAGTTTCTACAGCAGATAATGCTAGATTTAGCAAAATTAAGTCAACATTGCTATATAATTCTCTTTTAAATGTGATGATAAAAGGACATACCTGGGGAAACATTCAACAAATATTTTTTACCAGAATAGGACATTTGATAATTACAACAGACATATAGTCTGGAGTCATTCCGTTTAAGTTCAGAAAACGTATAACGTTTCTCTGTAGTTGTAATGTCCTTGGAAACATAACTGGATATAGCAGTATAAGATCGACAGTCAGTGATGCATTTGGAAGGGTCAGAATCACATGAACATCTTCTTAAGTCTTCAGTCAGTGAACATTCAAGTATCACAGATGCACCAGTCATCACATTTATGGTCAGTCGTGCTCCCCAAACGCCTGTTGAAGAAATAATGTATATACTCAATGTGGTTTACTAAACTCAAAATTAACTACCAGTCAAAGAACCACACATTTTCAATCTTTTACCTTTCTTCAGCAATAATGTTTCATTAAGCTATTTTATGGCATAACAGTTTAGCCTAAGTATTATTCCAAAAACACACAAATCTAATTGTCACACCATACTGTACAAACATAATGTATTGGCAGTCAAATCCAGTAGATTTGAGTAATTTATCAAAATGTGTTTGCTGGGCAAAATGTCTATGGAGTAGATACAACTTATTATATTAAGTTATTATGTTATATTATGCTATAGTTACAGTTATTCATTTTACTAAGGTTTAATTATATAAAGTTACGCCCACAGGAGGTTGTTCGCCCACAGGAATATCAATTATGCTAACTTGACTTGAGATTTAGATAATAATGTTTACAAATTACTGGGATGTTTAAATGTTTTTGGAGTATTATGCGTAAAATGCCCTGTATCCCCCATATTTACTGTCTCAGGGCACACTTTATCACACAGCATGTGCTTCTGAAGCTGCTGGACCTGCTGGAGGTACAGGCATAAAAGGACATACAGATTGTCTTTACTTGTGACCACTTGTGAGGTTGTTCACCCACAGGATTATACATTATGATAACTTGACTTCAGATTTAGGATATAATGTTTACAAATAACTGCGATGTTTAAATGTTTGTGGAATATTTTGATACATATGTTGGCTTTATTGGTTGGTTTGGTTTACTAGAATTCTGAATCCTTCTAGAGCTGAGTGAAAATGTTTATTAATCATGAATGTTCATAAAAGTGAATTATTACAGGTATTAAATTAAGCAATGCAATTTTTGTGAACCACATTGTCCAGGAAAACTGTAAACAAATATATTTGTTAGTTTTAAATTAGATTTTTATAATCCATAATACTTGGGTTTATCAATCTTCTCAAGTTTTTGATGGTATATCTTAATGTATTTATTTGTTTGTGTTAAAAAGCTTTATTATAAAAGTACAGGGCTGTATTTGTTAGAGCATGACATTTGCAATTGTAAATATGTTTGTGTCAGAAGGGAGACATTAGTGCATGACTTGCTTTTTGCTTAAAATAAAGTTATTTAAATCACTGCAATTTAATGTAATCACATAACTAATGTCAGCTGTTCTGTTAACTTTTAGATGGCAAAGTGTGAAGTGGACCTCACTTACCTTCCCGAGTAAAAAATAAAATTATGTAGAGCTCTAAAATGAAGTCCTTCATATTCATTCTTCAGAGTGTTAGTTTTATAGGCAAAACCTAATTCGCCTTACATAAGATTTGTTAATGTAAAGTTTATGACTTAAATTAATCCCAAATACGATGTTCACGCAGAATAAAGTCCTTTCCTCTAGTTACGTTACTCTAATGATAACATTTATCTATTCTAAGACTTCCCTTTCCCTTCACTAACCGTATGTTACTTAAGTGGAAAGTTGTGGTAAACCTCAGACATCCGAGAGGAAATGCAACTTAAACAAGCACATGTGATGCTGTGTGAACTAATTACTATTAATTAAACATGTTTGCTCTTAAAAACATGACTTTATGTTGTTTATTAGGGAATTTTGATCAGATTTGTTCAGTAAAGTCGCTGTATAAAATAAACAGGTTTTTTGTTTATTATTTTTATATCCGATATATATAATATAATTAATTCAGTCTATATTACAAACTCCAAAGACCGATCAATTCAGAATGTGGAAACTTTGATTCTGCTAAAACATTTACCTTCTCTGTACTTTGTGAAAAGTACACTCAAATGTACAGTAATCAACATCAGGTACAGCCAGTCATCTTGTGTTATCACAAATGGAAATCACAACATTTGAGGTTTCTCGTGTTATCTCTCATTTTCCATAGCGCAGGCCAAAAGAGTTCAGATTATATGATGCCAGGCGCTGATGCTTTGCGCTTTGAAAGTGGGGCATCTTAGGTAACCACCATCGGCCCCTTGAGATTTCTGGCACCATTGGGGAAACGGATGAAGGGTCTTCTGCTGCCAGACCCGTTGAATCTCTCAGGGCTTTCAGGATCACCTGGACTGCACTCTCTGCATGAAGACAAAGCTGGTCAACATCAGAGCTAAGAGCAGCTAACAAGGTGGCATTCCACTTGCATAATGGTACCTTGGTGTTTGACGGGGATAAAATAACCTGTTGGGTAGGCTTCTGTTAACAAGGCAGCTAGCATCAAAGTAATGGTGAGCCGTGACATGATGTGCCTGGGTAATGCGTCAGTCATGGTGTGTGTACTGAATCCTATGCAAAGACAGGCAAAACAGTTCAGTTCAAACAGTATTTCAGGGGTACTGTACAGGCAAATGTTATTATGAGGTGTGCAATGAAGCCACATGTGTGTATTTCAGGATTTGTATGTTTTTCCACTGTCCTCGTAACATAAAGCCAATCTCAACATTTACTCTCCTTGGAAGAGGAGAGTATTTTGTAACTGTGTGAGACCCTTCAAACAGTGTGTGAAAAGAAGATCAAGGGTTAAGAGCTGCTGCTTTGCAGGCTGACCTTAGTACAGCACAGGCCTCCTGTAGAGATTAAAAGTGGCTTACCCAGAATGACATATCAGGCGTAAAGGTTAAAATATTTATCCAGTTATGACGGAAATATAAGTCAATATTGTTATTGTTTGAACTATTGTAAAATGACATTGCTGTAAAAAATTATGGTACACACACACACAAGCAAAGTAGCAATGACAGGCCTTAGGGTCAATATGGTCACTTATTTAGTTTAAAGAGAGCCCTGCCAGTACTGTACATACATATATGTCATCAAAATACAGAGCGCTACAGTGTTTTTATTCCAGCAGTAAGATTGCTTGTGCTGCAAAACAACCATCCAAATAGTATTTACATGAATATGTTTAACCCTGTAAAGCCTGACTTGGCAATGCTATGATAGTGTTGTGAGGTGCGGTCTGCACCACATCGTTTGTGTTCCCATGTACAGAGCCAGGGCTGTGTAGTAACACTAGATTCATTTTGCAGCACACACAGAGAACAGGCAGAGCAGACAATAATACAGCTGTGGAGAGAACTTTACTGCACATTCTCTAAAATGTAATAGTATAAATATACTGTATATTTAAAATATAACATACAATTATCTAAATATAAATCTGAAAATATATATATATATGTAAATAAAAAATAGGAATGTATACATTGTGACAATCTGAGAAACTGCTGCAGTGGTCTCTTAATTCTTTTCGCGGCTGTATATTTTTGATTTTCACAAAAAGTATATTAGCTTACAATTGCTGACTACACTGTGTGGTGGGAATCCCGACAAATAAAGACTCTAAGATCATCAGGGTTGTGATCTATTTATCTTTGCAAAAAGACCAACACATGAGCAAGCTGCATCAATTAGACAACAGTTCCTCACTAATGAAGGTGCTGACTGTTGAGCTCCTTCAACTATTATACCCTCACTCTCTCTACTTCATGTTCCGGGCATCAGTGTCATGTTCAGGTCCAGTTCCTCAATTATTATACTATATTATACCTGGTCAGCAAGGTGGTTGCCTGCTGACCAAGCTATACATTGGTTTTAATTCCTCACATAGCATGCCTGCACGTATGGCTTTGCGGCACCGGAGACCTGATATTAAGTTGACAGAAGAGAGTCTACCCATCAGTTACTAACATTGCACAATGATTATACATGGAATTTACTTATGAATGTACCATAGTATGATTCATTATGTTAATATGAATATTTCTCATCACAACTGTACCTTTAGTGTCTCAAAATAATTACTTAATATCTCGGAATATTTACATATTGTCGCAAAATAAGAAAGTGTCTCAAAATAATATGGTTATTATAGTGTTAATTTCTTTACAGGTCTTAAAGACAACATGGTTCTGTGAAGCAATGCGTATATCGTCTGTTGTCAAGAATGCCACTGACATGTCAAAAATACAAATGACAGTTTCACTGATTTTAAACATAGACTGGCTCCCTCCAACTATTGCTCTCAGCTCAATTTATTTTTGATGAGATTATAGTCTGGAAACCCGTTTCGCGTTAACATTTGCACAGCCACCCTGCTGGCAGTCGTATCGGCCTGGTTTACTGAGATGACATTGAAGTCAATCGTGTTTAGAAATGATTTGGTATGCTACTGTAGATGAGGGATGATCGAAACAGGATTGTCGATTGGTTCCATGCTGTCTAATAGTTTCAAAATGAATGACTGCGAACACTTCCTAATGGAGCGTGGCCAAACCATATTTACATATCGTCACCTCCTAAAATAATGGCCTAAGTAATTTTTTGACAATTCTTTTTTTTTTGCATACATCATCTTCTTATAATGCTGGCCACCTCTGGAAAAATCGCTTACATCCTCAGTTGAACAGATCTTGCGATTCTACCCATGGCCTATTTATAATAACAACATTATATATATATATA
>JAODLL010005404.1:0-10564 GCA_026546735.1 Forbesichthys agassizii
CCTGAAGATATTGACAGAACGAGCCTACACACCAACATACCCCAGACCCCCAAGGATGTGGCACCAGCAGCGCATCACCGAACACAGACACTGTGCAGGTGACTAAATGGACCAGCTCCCCCCAGCTAAACCCCCAGGCACTGGAGGCCAGGGCACATACCCACCCATAATCCAGCCCACCAACCATGCACCACCATGTTGCCACCATTAGCAGAACCCCGGAGACGACACCACAGAAGCACTAAATAACCCAATCCACGACACACCTCCCATAACCTCCAATACTGAATCCTCGACCAGTAAACATAAAGAATGGAGAAATGGTTAAAATCTATTAATAGGACAAGTCCAGAGCGGGGACAACTGTATTTCTCAGAAGTCTTGGTATTCAAGACTTTCTGACTGTGCATTGTTCTCATTGGTTTGTCTTAGTTTAGACCTCTGACATTCACACTCACTGGAGGTCAAGCTCATCTGTGAGGTGAAGCCGTGTCACTTCCTCTCACATTTCCCTGTCCATTTCCTGTCCTGGGAAGGAAGCTCCCCCCGAACAACATCCTTACTGGTCTCTGACCTGAGACCAGTACAGCCAAGGTTCGTGGGCTGACGGGCAGGATGGTGACATAATGAAGGCAAGGCCAACACAACAACATCTCCGGCCAGTACACAGGATTCCTCTTTCTTTGTTTGTATTATTTAGGCATCCGCTTCTCTCCCCACCAAGAGTTATGTGGAGTGAGCTTATATTGGCACGATATAACTTGCTAAAACTCACACTGGACAAAGCTGTGATTCAATAAACATGTAAATGATGTTTCCAGTGATCTTCAATGCCGACGAGGGAGAGCATTGAGGGGATGTGGGCAAGGTCTATTGTCTAGTCTGTAGTCTTTCCTCTCTTTGTTGGAGCCTCAGTGGTCTGGCCTTTTCCTGTCTCCCTCGAGGATTGGTCCTATTGTTGTGCTTTCTCCGTCTACAGTGCTGATCTCCTCTCTCACCCCCATAACGGATAGTGTGAGGATCTGCCATTCTATTGGGCACCACTTTCCCCGGAGCACGTTTCCATGGAAACCAAAAATAATGCAAACCCTTACCACTGTTGCTCTCAACCAGTTAATAGCTCTCTAAACAGAGGTTCAGGAAACACTTCTGTTCTGCAACAGGCTGCCGGATGAATTGTGACTGCTCTCTCTGGCTGAATAGATTGCATCCCAGATGATCACAGTTATACTGTGTTTGTGTGCTGTTGTTAGCTTAGTTACATGGTTTAAACAACACATTTGGCTCCATGTGTGAGTCTTGCTACTGTACAGTTGTGGATGCATGATTCATTCTAAGTTTGAGTTGTTTGCTATGCGATACGAGTGCATCTCTGTGCTTCTCGGTTTCACCCATTTCCATACTCGGCCTTTGACTGCCTTCCGTAGATATAATCACAACGCTTTTCTGCATGGGGGATGGTGCATAGTTGCCACTGTGAAGTCTGTGTCCTGGTGAATCTGATGTCTACTGGCAGGCAGCGTTGTGTCTCCTGCTACGGTAGATGATGCAGCTGGTTCCGTCAGCCCAGAATGCTTCTGGGATCGTCTCCATCCTCAGCCACTGTCAGGAGGAGTGTTGACGGCCTCTATTTCACCATCTGATGTGGCAGGAGCTTCATGCTGCCGCCGACAGCATCCTATATTTGATGCTATTGTCAAAGCCAGTGCCATACAAACAGGCTCCAGAGTAGTGTCAGGCAGATATGTGGCGCCGACTATTTTTGTAGGCTGAAGTTGGAATATTGTGGGTTTAATTGGCTCATAGCACCATATCATTACTAAGCTTGGAGAATAATGTGGCAAAGTTATTTTAAACAGGGGTTAAAAGCATTTAGTTTTGTTAGCCACACATGGATGGGAGGTGTTCATTGAAGTAAAATGCATAAATATATACTTAGCAACATGGCTATTTTCAAAGGATGGATGAATGAGTTTAAATGCTAACCAAGGTGGTAGTATCATCTTGTACGAGAAGAGAGTACTATGTCTCTCATAAAAGGGTAATTAACTAAGTTGGATGGCATATAGATCATTTTACCTCATGCATTGAAGGTTTGCCAACTTGTTACATAGCCTTTGCCTGAAACTAACTGTGTTTTTTGCTTGTTGTCTTCTCTCTTATTTCACTGAATATAGCGTATAGGCTTAGTTTATACATAATAAAAAAACACCATATTTAAAAATAAATCCTGATAAAGTGTTATTGAAATCTTTTTTATTATTCCAACAGCTAATGAAAACAGGAGAGGAGCGAACACCAAGAGAACTTACCAGCTTCACCTGAACACGGACAGGGCAGCAGAGACACATGGTATGTTTTTAATTTCAGTGGTTCTCAATGTTTGGGTTGGCCTGCGGTGTCACAAAATGCACTGAGGGAGAAGTTGATGTAACGTGTTATTGTTGTTGTTGTTAGTTTTAATGTATTTTTATCTTTCATTAAAAGTTGTTTTTTTATTTGACCTGTTTAATGGTGTTTTATAATGCAAAAATATCTGAACAAATAATAATAATAAAATGTTCAATAGTGCATGTGTCAAAAAAGTGTGTAGCTGCACTGTTTAAAGTGTGATTACAAATACTTGCCTTTCATGTATTGAACCACCCACGGTTTATTGTATACTATGTTCCTGTTAAATATAAATGGGCTGCCATTAGTTTTCCATAAACATCTGTATTGGGGTGGTGTTGAGCCGCATGCTGCAAGCAGTTTCTGTCAGCCCCATGCTGAGAGTCATCTCCAGCAGCCACTTGTTAAATGTGGGAAATAAGCAACATAAAGAGCTGGTTGAAAGACTTGTTTTGCCATTGTTCCAGTCACCAGGAGGCTAGGCCTTGTGCTTTGTCCCTCACATAACGGAAGGCTAGTCCTGGCATTTGAAAGATGATGATTTGCATTGGCATCTATAGGATTAATATTCCAGGCATGCTTGTGCAGCAGACACGTATAGATTGAAAGGTTAAAGGGGACCCAAAACCCAGACGCATCTATAGCCACTCCCAGCTAATATCCATGAAAACATGTGACCTGACCAATGAGATAGAAAAACGATTTATATATATATATATATATATATATATATATATACATACATACATACATACATACATACATACATACATACATACAGTACAGTAAATATATATATATACTGTATATTTATTAATTATAAATCTGAAATATTTTAATAGAGTGAACAATAATTGTAATGTTTATTGCAAAAATAATTGCAAGTCTAAGGCAATTCCTGGCTTCCGTTGTGCCAGCAGAATCTTACGGCACGATTAAAGACTCATGAGTTGTGCCATTCACAGGCAGAGGCATTACCACACTTTTGATCATGAGCATTCAGTCAATATAAAACTGTGTATATTATAGGATATGTGGTGCTGCTTTAGTTAGGTCTCCCTCAGAAACACAGACATACACACATTCTCCTCAAGGCTTTGTTTTTATCTTTACATTGCCAACATTAAAACCTTCAGACTGGACCACACATTGGGCTATGTCCTTGTTATTTTAGTTTTTTTTTTTATATTGACTATACCATTGTTATACTAACCTCATGATGTGACCTTAAAAAAAAACAATCTCACAAATAGGATCATCAATCAGTGATTAACAGGTTTTGTTTTACATCTGAGACCGGGAGTCTTTTGAGCAGCATATAGTATTCCAACAAGGTGTGAGCGATCACTCATTCAGGCTGTCCCCCTGCCCTAAAGTGCTCCGGTCTGCACCCCTTTTGTCTTCAGTAACAGGAACTAGTGCTAAGTGGTAATGCCAAACACAGCTTTGCAGACAAAGGCCACTCTCACCCCCCATATCCGTGTTGCCTTGGAGACCAGTGTCCTTCTAAAAGAGCACATGTGGACCCTGACTCCATCTCGGATAGTTTCAAACATTCATTAACAACCCCACAAGGCCCTTTTAAAATTGTGATTTAGCACCACAAGAAAGTGAAGACCGGGAAAACATCAACAACATAGCCGTTTGTTTGAGTGTATTGAGTTTTGGGAATATAGAGTGATTTATTTCAATGAGTGCTGCATGTCTATTTTGTCTTCCTGTGTGTGTGTGTGTGTGTGTGTGTTTAAGCTTCTGAGTGTCCCTTTGAGTTCGTGTTCCCTGAGGCTGAAAGAATTGTCTTTCAATAAATCTGCCCTCTCTCTCCCCATGTTTACGTAGGTTCTTCCATCTGTGATGTAAACTGTTTAGATGGGGACAAAGACACGTGGGGGAAAATGTCTACGGACCTGTTTTATTATTTACTTCCACAATGATAAATACAAAAACAAATGTTTTTTACTTTATTCGATATAAATCATATTTATTCAATAGGCCTGTCACACAAACAATTTTTGATAAAAGATATTATTTCATATTCATGTCATTTTAAGGGCAGACAATAAAAGAAAAGACACGGGTGGAATGACCATATAATCCAGAGTCGACAAGTGAAGCAGGAAGAGAGGTAGTTTAACTGACACAAAGGACTAGTAACTACTGTCGCTACAAAACAAGCATCCAACACACTGTCGGTAAAGGTTGATTATGAATTACGTTCTTATGTGCCCCCCTACACCACGATGATTTTGTCCAGACCGAGCAGTAACATAATCCAGTATTTTAGGATGAAATTGACGCAGTTCATATGTTTGGGAGAGTACTACAGGAGGCTTGTAAAGCGAACCCAAAATTATTATTAAAAAAATGATAAAACGTCAACTTACTATAATAATATCAGGTTTGCAGTGATTCCATGTTTTCTAGACCGGTAGAAATTGTGACCAGCAGCAGAATGATATAGATGTGCGTTCAGAATTGGAAAATGTTCGTGGCGAACATGTTTGCTTTGAACTTGAATTTTCAACATTTGTGTAAAAATTTCAAACATATTAGATTTAAACTGTCGCCCATCGTAGTGTCAATGTGTGTTCGTTGAGAACTAGGCCTACCTCCTCAAACCGTTTGCTTATGTTCGCAAACGTTTGTGTCAAACTCATAGCAAACGGAAACTGCCTAGTCAAAAGGCACCTCTGTTCCGCTATTGTCATTTGACATTAATTATTCGTTGTAATTGGTTAAAACAGTTTCATTGCTTGGTTAAGTAGACTACTAGCCCTTTGAGACTGCAATGTGATTAAGGGATAACCCTTTTATGTGGAAAACCCCAGTGACACAGCCCCCATCTCCAACCTGTGGGGGAAAGCCCTAGTTCAGACCAGCAGTGGAGAAGTGATGATTTGTTCATTGATACAGCATGCCTTTACAAGTAGACAACCCAGGACCTCCTCTTCAGCTCTCGCTAGGAGTTGTGACTACTGTGGATCAATGCACTATCGACCCCCTGCCTGGGCCTCGCATTGATCCATATGTGCAGCTAGTTTGTCTCTTCACGCCGTCAGATAGTTGCATTACAGTTAAGTTGAGTGTAACATACTGGAGATCAGTCTGTACTGTATTTAAGTTATATTTAAGATAAGATGGACACAGATGTGTGAGACTTCGGAGCTTTAATATCTAAATGGAGCAATCTGTGACAAAATATACGCATGACAAAAAATATATTTTATTTATAGTTTAGTTTCTTCTGCCATTTTTGTCACTGGTTTATATTCATTCAGGAATACTCTTTTTGCATAGTGGCCCTTAGCAGTACTGCATCTTAAGAACTTCTGCATTGGCTTTAACACTTAGCCATGGTGGTGGCCCCAATATATACAGTTTGTGTGTGTGTGTGTGTGTGTTGAGGTAGGAGCAGCTGATGAGCCTTCCCTCAATGAAATGGCCTATTGTTTAGTAGCATGTCAGACGCCCAGTCAGAGGACCACTGCCGTCAGTTAGTGGGCTAGCTCAGAACTGGTTTAGATTCACAGCACATTTCCGAACAATATACTGACATGATGAATAGCTGTACTAAGCAGAGACAGCCCTGTATACGGTTTGAAGAAATCAATCTGCTCTGAGCACGGAACACACATGACCACCAGCTAGGGCCTAGTCAGCACTAGGGTATATAGACCGCCAACTGCTACAGCCACCTAACCTAATCAAGTCACTAAAGTCTTTTCTCTATAGTCAGGAATCTGCTCAGGCGTGTAAGAGGTGGACATTACACAACGGTCCCCAGGGTCTGCCTCAACAAGTATAACTACACAAGTCCTTGGAGACTGCAGCATAGTATAGTACTGCACAATGGAGGCATGTGTGTGTAGAACGTTCCCTATTTAAGTAAGCCAAGACTTGCATGCAGCTCTACCAGATATAACTGGTTCATTTATAAATATTTATTTACTTCTATAAAAAGTTTACCAGTTATTCCGATGATAACATCTGCTCTGTGCTTATAATTAATGAATGATGTAATACACCCAAAGCCAGCAGTATTTTGGTCTCTATGTAGTGCTGGTTTCTTTTCATTTGAAAGGAAAAAAAGTAACTTGCATAGAAATATATGCTCAGCCATGCAAGGCACCACAGGGAGCAGTTAGGGTTAGGCGTCTTGCTCACGGACACCTCGACACTTGAGAGGAGTTAACGGGGTTCGAACCAGCGACTCGCCCCGTACGCTGATTGGCTCATTAGCGGTTTTGGACGATCGGTGTTCCCTGTAACAGCCACAAAAGCCGAGCCCCTGCCCCTGCTGTCTTGTTAGTGGAAGACCCCTTCCTTCCCAACACACACACAGTGTTGGCTTTGCGCTACTGTTGTCGTTTCTCTCTGTGGTGGTTCCCTGTTGTCTTCCAGCTCTGACTCTTTGTCCTCTGAGCGTGCATACAGAGCTCCAGCTGCTTGGCATGCAACGCACTTCAAAGTACCTCGGTCTGACAGCACAGCCCAGGGCTTATTCCCTCCTAATTGGAAGTTCATTAAGGGACGTAGAGGGCCTCCAGGGATCCCTGGTGGCTGCCAGAGGAAACTCTCTTCACGCCACTAATTTATGGTGTTTGCGTGCGGAGACTGATTTGGGAAGTCATGGAGGAACATGAAAATGGGCTTTTAATAGTGATCGAGCGTGTGCATGTGTGTGGGCCTGTAGCCCCTCTCTCAGGGGATATCAGTCCAGTGTGGGTGCGTGGGGTGGGGTGTAAAGTCTCACTGGCATTGCACACCACAGAGGGCTATCCACTCCTGGTCCAACTGCACAAGGGGACCGTTTTGCACCTTCCTCCGGGGTCCAATTACAGGCGATCATTTACAGGGTCAATGACGTTTAAAGGGGTCAAGTTCCAGCCATGGTGGTGTCGGCAGGGTTTATACATATTAATGTATATTCAGCATGCAGGCTCATGGCTCGGGTGAAGTGGTCTCAACTGGTGTTCTGGGGCCTAGGAGGAGACACAGTGTCCTTGTGTTTCCGATCCATTAGTCCTGGGAGGTGGTTAGTGGAGCGCGGGCATACTGACTCACTTCATTAATCGCGCTGAAAGTGTCAAGCTCAAGGAGAGCTACCCAAGGATGTGCCGTTATTATGGAAAAATGCTCCATCCTTATCTCGAAATTACACTGAATTGACACGGCCATCGTGGTTGACTATGTGTGGAGGGGACCTTGCAAACATCGCTCTCCCTCACGCTCCCTGAGACTAGTGAGTCTCGTTTAGTGGTTGTGATTGTGGCGTATGTCAACACCGCGGTGCAGAGAAGATGAATGTAGATCATATTGGTTTGTGTTGATTACAGTGGGTGCTGTACTGAAAGTTGATTTAGTAGCCTCTCAGTGCAACAGCACTTGATCCTCTCGACCATCTTATAGCCCCACTGTGCGGTCATAGGGAAGGGATGATGTATGATATTATCGTTTATCGCAATAAAAATACTGCCAATAATCGTATCGTGGTGAATGTCCATTATTGTGATAATCATAAATATTCATATTTTCACAAGTGACTTGACAAACGCTGTCGAGCTCACTTGTACTGTCCAACTGTATTGATAAATACTAACTTATTTATTAGCCTGCACCTTTCCAGTCAATCACCACTATGGCTGAAGGCATGTCTTGCCCATTGTGTCCTCCACATAAAAAAGATGAATCAAATTTGTTAAAATATTGGTTTCAAAACTGAAAGAATCACACAAAAAATATATGCATGTGTGTCATGATACAATGGAAATGTTTGTTTTTTAAGAAAATGTAAGATGAAGTGATTCCAGTATGTTTTTGTGTCATTTTAAAATAATCATGATAATATTGTTTATCGCAATTATTTTGGCCAGGATAATCGTGATATACATTTTTCATATTGTCCCATGCCTAGCGGTCAACTACGTTGACAACTACTGAGACGTTTGCGCCCTAAAGCTGCTGCAAGCAAAAACCTGAGAGCTAGCTAAAAAAAGGAGAGAGAGAATGAGATTTTGAAAAACAACCAAAAAAACCCACCTCCTCTACACCCCGCCATGCTTCCATGCTCCACCGCTCCACTAGCATAACAGTAATGGCCTACCATAGGGTTACTGTTGCCAGGTATCACTACTGGACAGTAATGATATGAGAAAAATATACAATCCTGAAAATAATTTCGGTACGTCGGCCTACTGTATGTAGTACAAAACTATGTAATAACTTGCAACTGGACCCATTATTTTGTCTAAAAAATATACATTCATGGGTTATTTGCTGGCATCCAGCTCTTTTACTACAGAAACCAGAATATCTTCTTTGCAAATTATATTATAAATATACTTTAGTGTTATAGACATAGTATCATATATAATTCAGTAGCCTTGAATTTAGCTGGCTGCTGTCATGTGCGTTTTTTGGCAGGTACCGCATTTGAAACGCATAATATATTTTTACTATGGTGGTATTAGATCGATAACGTGCATAAGTGACACTGAATATAATCTCTATATCTCCATAGATATATAGGTATAGTTAGCTACACAGCATGTTTTGATAGCTACAAATTGTATAAATTGACTGGTGCTACTGTAGGCTATTTATATAGTTTTGATCTACGTTAGAATATTTTTACAAAGCCTACACAGTCACATATGCATCGATCAGGTACTGGTAACCTAACATTTACATGAAAAAATGTAACTAGTTTACCTGTTCAGTAGGAAAATAGCCAGTTCAGAATCGCTCTGACTCCTTCAAATCACATAATTCTTGCCATTGCTGAAAAGCTACACCTATGTTGATTCTTGTTTTAGCCCTGGTTCTGTCGGCTAACTTTTTTCCCATCTTTTCGTTTTCAGTCTCTCTTTTCTTTGGTTTCTTTGATGTGTAGACTGTAGATGGTAATGGTGGAATCTTTATTTTAGTTGCTTGCTGATCAGCCATAGCGATGTGCGCACCGAAAACATTCCCTAGCTACACATTTGCAGTGTACGCACGTTCATGTGATTGACAGGCAAGACAGATTCGCTGGACCAATCAGGGGAAGGAGGCTCTGATTGATCACCTCGGGTAGCAGGTAAAACATTAAACTTAATTTATAGAGGCGGGAGCTATCAACCAAAGCAGATATTCTCACTGAGGACTTTACTCACTGGTAGCTGTCCATGACATTTTTAAGAAATTATACACATTTATAGCTCTAAAATACTACTTATAGCCACTTTAACTGGATTCGTGGTCGTGTCATTAGTCCTGCTTGTTTGTTTGCCCTGGTCTGTTCTCTCCTTATCTCTCACGCTCGATACTGTTGCGCTTTATCAGAGTAAATGAAACAAATGTTCGATATTGGTTGTTTTGTTTTGCATATGCAAACCTGTCACAGAAAGATGTGGACATTTAAATGTTTCCTATTTAATACAAGTTAAACTGTGCTTAAAGGGAATTCTTTTTAACAGACATTTTGACAGGACAGGTTTAAATTGGTCCGACTTTGATTGATTTGGCCGGTCAAAGGCCAGCAATTACCGGATAAACGAAATGCTGGCACAGTCACACAGTATATGTATGTGTCATTATTTTGCCCAACACTAGCACCTTGTGTTCCCCTCATTTGAGAACCACTGGAGATCAATGGATGTTAACCATCTATTCTGTGGCTGTTGTACTTTGCAAAATGCGCAAAGGACTGATGTCTAAGGCTGGGCTGTGATCGATGAGCATGTGCGATCCCTGAGGAGCCATGGGAAAGACTTTGTTTACTCTGCACTTTCTCCGGGGTCCTATGGCAGCTTGATTTATACTGTGTGGTGCGCAGCATGGACTTACAGTGCACACTGCTTTATTTTATATGTACATCCAATGCAATTTAAATGCCATAGAATTTTCTGCAGTGGTTTGAGTCTGTGAAGTAACGGGAGAAAATGAATTAGGTTGGGAGAGAAATCTGACTATATTTAGAGATTGAGATGTGAATTAAGCTCTAGAAAATCCAACCACCTAACAGCTTTGTTCCACTTCTTGGTTCTGCCCCTACTATATTGTGTTCCTTCTCCTCTCATGGTCCTATGTTTGAATGGAGAGAAGGGCAGGGACGAGAATTGGGGGGGGGGGGGGGGGGGGGGGGGGGGGGGGGGGGGGGGGGGGGGGGGGGGGGGGGGGGGGGGGGGGGGGG
>JAODLL010005405.1:0-10562 GCA_026546735.1 Forbesichthys agassizii
CCCCCCCCCCCCCCCCCCCCCCCTCTCTCTCTCTCTCTGGCATAATATCTACCTACAGTACAGCCGCTATCATTCCCTTTATTTCTTTTTTTTCTTACTTGTGCGTCTATGAGGCTGGGACAATACATGAAACGCATAGGACACATTTCCACACTGTGGACAAATAAACCAAATATATCACATTCAACTAAACCGCTCTATTCTATCGCTCTCTCTCCCTCCCCCCCACCCCCTCTCTCTCTCCCCCTCCCTCTCACTCTCCCCCTCCCTCTTTCTCCCCCTCCTCTCTCTCTCCCTCCCCCCTGCTGCTGCCCTCATGTAGCTGTTTCGCTTCCTTGTAAAGTTGACTTCCTTCCATTTCTTCCTGGTGAGCGTTCCAAACTAAACGTCTCTCTCCCCTCCCCCGTGCCTTTGCGCCCACCGTTTGTTTTCTCCTCTCTCCCCCTCTCCCACTCCTCCCCCTCCTCTCCTCCTCCTTTCCTCTCAGCGTGAGGTTTTCCATTCTCTCTGCCGCGGTGCCTCTGACGGCGATGGTTGTTTCATCGCCTAGGTATCTGGGGCAAAGTCAAAGCAGCCGACACACACACACACACGCACACACACACGCACACACACACACACAAATAAGCACGTACAGCCGCCATTCAAACACAAATATGCTCATTTTGAAATATACTGTGTATTATTTGACATGTCTCACTGTGACTCCCAATCACCCACCCCCCCACACACATGCACGCACACTTCAACACAATCAAGCGTGAATACACCTACAGTAACTGACTGTAAACACGTTTACCCAAATTAACCAATGAGATGTGGAAAAGCATGTTCAATTATGCAAATTAACTCTTATGTGTAAACATACACGCACAAACAAATACGAACACGCGTCAGCAAATAGACACTGAGACAACATGGCGCCAAACCCAGGTGTGTTACTGCTAGAGCAAACCTCACACACAGCCGCTCGGAAACACACCATCTTCATGCCATCCTCACTGTACCTGGAGCCCTAGCGGTGTTCTTCTGACAAGTGACGCTGTGTGTGTAAATAATGTTGCCCATTGATCTCAGCTGCGACACAAAGCCCCAGCGTTATGATTTACTGCTGACGCACACGTGCACAAGCTGTATGACACCCACCCACGTGTAAACGAGCACACACTCAAACACACACGCACATTAAAACAACACTGCAGTAAAGATTACTGTTACAGAAGCGCACGCACACACACACACACACACACACACACACACACACACACGGGTGATTGTAAACGTAAAGAGAGAGAGCGTGGAACAGGGTGAGGACTTGACAGAAGCACTGACTGACAGACAGACAGGACATGTCAGACAGAAAAGGAGAGATGGGGCTCACGCGGCACGCCTGACAAGATGACAGACAGAGTGGATGATACTCCTACATAAGCCGGCGCTAAGAAGGAGCAGCGGCTTTGGCAGGGCTGGCGCTGTAAACAACGGCAGAGCTGAATAAGTATCGACAAGGTTGGCCCAGAGCAAAGTAGGAGCGACTGATGGCCCAGACACAGTAATATCACTCTGTCAGTGCAGAGAAAACACTACAGGATTCCTGTCAGAATAATAATGGGAAAATAAAAGTGTTTCTATCCATAAAGTCACTGTTTAAGAACTGCCTCGTCTTTTTATGGTGGCATTGATGTCTATTTTTTACAAATGTAAGGGGGGTGTATTATCCTGTCTGTATGGATGACCATTACATTTTATCTGCCCCACCCAGTGATGAAGTAGTGTGAAGACAGATGTGACTTACTCTAATGTAACTTTGGCAGGACAGTTTAGTTTAGACCCTTTTTCTATGCTATGGATTCACTAAATCTGAAGGTCGTTTTGGCCTGGCTGCCATGCCGTGAATTGTGACTTGACCAGCGATAGTGACGCTAATATGGCAAGCAGGAATGAATTGACGTAAAATCCACGCTTCAGGCGCAAATCTCTCATTGCATACAGCAACATAACGTGCATGCACATAGAAACCATCTACCTGCCAATGCCTCTTTACTGATCGCTTGGCAACATGGTCTGGACGGCCAGAAAAGTATAGGTGGAGCAGAGGGGAAGAAAACCCAAAAGAGAGACCCTTAGTTGCCACAGAAGCAGCATCATTCTGTTCACATAAGACCAGGTTAATCAAAAAACACAAAACAAACACACCCCAATTCCAAGTAGTGTCGCCTAACTGTATATTTATAGCCTAACTACAGTAAGAGTGACAGTTTGCACGTCTTTGTGGAAGAATCAGCAAGATAGTGATCATAGTGAACGAGTAGCAAACCACATATACATTCCTCTGTGTTTTTAATCGGTTGTAATACGCCCTCCATTGTTTACACAGCTTGGCCGGCTCTATGACAGCATACTGTACTGAGTATGTGTACTGTACATCCATGGGGGACACACTGAATTTGTTGAGTTGAGGTGTTCATTGAAAGTCATAGAACAAATGAATTCAAATGTATGCTAAAGAGCGAACATAATGAAGGCCAGACAAAATGTCCCAGTTGTTACCCCTCAAAGAAAAAAGTCAAGAGTTTTATATGTCTTTATATTTGCCTATTTTCAATGAAAGACATCCAGGAATAAAACATGTGTTATAATTAGAGTTGGGAATCTATAAAAAATGTAGTACTCATTAATCGCTCAAATTACTGTGATTAACGTAAAGCTATGTAAACAATGGAAGAGAGATATCGGGTAAGGATCTCATTCAAACCCAGGTCTTCTACTCTAGTGCCCTGGGAGACTACTATGGCCCATAGTGTAACAGCTACCGCTTGCACCACAGCTCCAGCACTAAAATAGTAGTTGTTTGCTATTATATTAATGTTTAAAATATCATATAGACATTTTAAATCACCAACAATTTGGAACATTTCTAGTTTCATTAAAATAAACAATGCGAAGAGATCCACAGTGCAAGCATGTGTTGCATCTGCAGGTAGGCGTATTTGAGAGAGCTAGGATAACTGTGATGTCGTCATGTAGGGTAACTGTAGGCGACGCACTACATAGACCTGGTCTATGTACTGCAAAGGTGCAGAGACAAATGCTAGATGAAGAATGGGATGCCATTCCACAGCAGCAGTGTGTGACCAGTATGAGGAGGAGGTTGGCAGGCTGTTGTTGCTGCGTATGGTTCTTTCACACGCTACTGACGCCCATGTTACATTAATACATTGTTAAATTGTTTCTTCAGATTTCAACCATCCAATCTACCAAACAACACCAAACAAGAGTCAACCGAAAACAAAGGCTGTTTTGCATTGTAGTTAAAGATTTGACAAATGATTCATGGGAACAACGCACATACTTTATTCAGCTCTGCTGCCCATCCCACAAATGCATGTCCCTTTAAAATGTGGCACCATTTAAAAGGGAAATAATCCGGTTTTCCAATTGTATAATATGTATTGCCAAAAAGCACTGTTACAACAAAGAATTAATGTACACACAAATGTCCTTACTATGTGTTCATATATTGCATATGCTTGAGATGCTTGAAATCTCAAAACCTTTGCACTACATAGACCAGGGAAGCATTGAAACATGACGTATACCGTGTATGCACTTATAAGCTTGACCTGAATTCTAAAAGAATATTGTTATTGAAGGAGATGCATATGTGAGTTCATTTTAATATACAATTCATTATAACGCTACCAAATGCTTGCGTATTGCTGCTGCAAAATCTGTCAAATCAATTTACAATTTAATTAAGGAACAAAACTTATTTTAGTATGACCTCATTGCTATATAGTTTGCAGAACAACTGACAACATACCAAATATATAATAGAGACAATTGTCTGCTTTATGACCTATTTAGCCATGCAATAAAGTTGTTGCATTGTTGCACGCTCACAGTTGCACATGTTTAACCTGTGAGAAAAATAACGAAGCTTTTTTCATCAGAATCGACTCACTATTGTAGACATTCCTATACAGTATTGTGTGCAAGTGACTATTGAATGGGCAGGAATGATTCTCTCCCCATTCGTTTAGAAGCTGTCATCATAATAACTACCGGGAGGCGTTACCGAGATAGCTGCCAAACTTGCTCCTAAGGACTTTTAGTGCTTTTCCACTGCATGATAGACTATCGGCTCGACTCAACTCTATTTGCTCAGGGAGCTTTTCCACTGTGTGGTCCCAGCTCAACTCGACTATACTCGCCTTGCCTATTTTGCTTTTCTATTGTGCAAAAGTTTGGGTAGTAACTGGTACCAAATGAAGTAGGCTGAAGTAAGCTGTTGAGTTGAGCTGGTCGAGCTACCATGTAGCCACCACGTAGTAGAAAAGCGACATTTATTAGAGATAGCTCTTTGCAATGCAGCAAGGGGGTTATGGGTAACGTAGTCTGGGAAGTAAATAAAGGAATAACGTCAGGGTGATTGTAATCTGCTCAGGTCAAACATATATGCATACAGTATATATGAAAAATGGGAGGGTTTAACTAAATCACTGAAAAAGTACTTAAGAAACTGCGTAATGACACCTCACTACTACTTTAATTACAACTGTTCACTTTGATCTCTGGGGAGCTCAGCCTGGCTATCAATCAGCCTACCCTCTAACATCACATTGACCTTGCAAGGAAAATTGGTATTTTCTTAATCTCTCTGACTATCTGATGGTCTGACCGGCTAACCGCCTTTTTAGCCAGCTGACCCCCTGCATGACCAATTATCCACTGGGATGGATTGACTGATGACTCTCTGTCTGCCTGACTGAGTAGCGTATTAGCAGACAGTGTAACGCCAGGCCTGGCCTCTGCGCTGCAGATCATTCTCTAATATGGCCGTGTTGATCTAGATTGACGAGGTGAGCTAATCCATGTAGCTGGGGTCAAAGCGTTTGAGCCAGCGTGAGGTGATCACCAGCGAATGTAGTCAGCGAGAGAGAGGGAGAGAGGGATTGAGAGAGAGGGAGAGAGAGAGAGAGAGAGAGAGAGAGAGAGAGAGAGAGAGAGAGAGAGAGAGAGAGAGAGAGAGGGGAAAGCTGGTATGGATTACATTGCAATCTCTCTAATGAGTAATTAAACACTTGAATGGAGTCCAATTAAGATACATGCCGTCGCCTGCTTGTGCACTCCAGTGCACAGGCCGTCACACGTGCACGCGTTTTGGTGTGACCGTGTATAAATTAACAGCATGTTAACTGATTCAGAAAGAAACAAATAGGACACACACACAGTATATCAAGGCATGCATGGCCCGTACACGCAGAAGGACACACACACACACACACAGTATATCAAGGCATGCATGGCCCATACACGCAGAAGCACACACACACACACAGTATATCAAGGCATGCATGGCCCATACACGCAGAAGCACACACACACACACACACAATATCAAGGCATGCATGGCCCGTACACGCACACACAGACTCAGGTCTCGCCACATTAAGTGAAGCCATATGTGCTGAATGTGTTCTGGATGAAATGAAGGTCAATGTCGTCTGATACTAATGTAATAGCTGACATCTCCTATCTGTCTGTAGCGCTTGTCATTCACACCTGTCTCCCAACCGCTTCACTTTATTAGGCTGCTTTTGTTCCTATCCGTTTTCTGTGTATTTTTGGTGATGTGGTTAAAATACACAACATCAGCATCATCCATGCGCTAACCCAGCTGGTTTCGCTAACTAATTCAGAATATATTGCAGCCCGCAAAGAGCACTAACCCCACAGTATATGTATTTTTATAAACCCGCTAACTTAATTATACTATAGTGGAATATATATAGATGTTCTCTCTATCAGTTGTTGCTGTAGTTTGAACCATGTTTTGTTTGTGTGTGTGTGTGTGTGTGTGTGTGCGTGTGTGTGTGCGAGCATACGTGCGCATGTGCCATTGAATTCCATCGTGCAAAATAAGTTTTCCTGAATGTGAGTTTCTAGCTGAGGAGTTGTGTTAATTAGAATCACCTGTGTTAGTTCAGGAGTGGCGGATATACACTGTTAGCACTTTCCACCGTTAGCACTCTCCCTCTCCGCTCTTATCTGTCTCCATCTCTCGCTCTCTCTCTGTCGCTCTCTTTGTGTCCTTGTCTCTCTATCTCTCTCTCTCTCTCTCTCTCTCCACTCCTGTCTTCCGCTCCATCTTGGCATAATCCCACGGCGCCCCAACACTCTCTGCTCATCCTTGTCTCTGCCATTCTCATCTCCTCCAAAATTCTCACTCCACCCCTCTTCCCTGAACCCCCCCCCCCCCTCCTCCACCACCCCCCTTCACAGGATTTCTCCCACTTAGAGCTAAATCTCATACTACTCTCTCTCCCTCTCTCTACATACAGTATATGTCATTGTCTCTTGGTTGTCATTACTGTGCCACAGTGGCACATTCCACTCATGTCCCCAAATGTAACCCTGTACCTTGCGCTTCTCTCTCTCCATTTTGTGTCTCTCCATGAGCATTAATCAGGGCGCTCAACCGCCGTGACCAAAACAGCTCCTCAGAGAGTAGCCAAACTTCCCTCTCGCTCCTTTGCTCTCTCTTTCCGTTCCTTCTTTCTGTGCACATCTGTCTTTGTCGTTGCCTTTCTCAGACGAACCCACACAGTGACACACTGAGGCGCCCACATGCGCACAAAATAATACAACACAAAGACAGATGTAACAAATAAACAGACGCTGAAGCACTCTTAATATCCATAAATATTAGTCGCTAGTTTTCCTCCTGGCTTCAAAATGGCCCCAAAGCTATTCTGGTTGTGATGGGTTTCTTTGTTCCATCTCTGCGGTGTGGAGTGTTGATATTCAGAGTACGGTGAAATTACGGGGAAATAATATGCCGTCAAAGCCCTCTCTGAGCAATGATTCACAACAACACTCAGAATGCAGCAATTGTTTTGAATATGAGTTTCAGTCATGGATTCATTCAGTTCGATTAAAACAAAATAGAAAACTGCATATTTTATATTTGCATCATGAAGCCATTATGATATATGCATTTGGGCTGAAACAACAATGAATGCCTGCCAATACATTAATTTATTTTGGAAGTGTAATTTCAACTGTGCTAGCATACAGTTTTTAAGTATTGTTCTTGTTCAGATCTTAAGGTTTTTAAAAAAAAAAAGTAATTAAAAATAACTATGAACATTTATATACATTGTTCCACCCTATTCTTTCATGCACACATCTTAGTTAGCTGTGCACTGACCTGACATTACAAGTCTACAATCTTGTGTTGCTGGGTGTGAGGCCAAAAATCGTCAACTGACAACATTTTCTTCTCATTAACCTGCCAATATTGGACCAACTTATTATTAAATATAATGTATAGGAATGGTTGATGGTTTATTATGTGCATGTCATCAACTTTCTGGGGTTACATTCTGGTTATTCAGTTAATCTATCAACAACAAGGTCAGTGCAAACCACTAATTGCATAATGATTTTAAATATGCCAAAACAACCATGACAGAAACCAATTCTGATTTCACCCATCTGTTGCCCCATTTATTTGTCTCCCATGTGATTATTTAGAATACCTGGTTTGATTGACATCATTGTCAATTCCAGCCAATAAGTAACCACTCATGGTATGATTACAAGGGTGCTGTCATCTTAGATTACATGGATAAAATCAAGTAAATGTAGATGGATTATTTCAGTGTATTGTAAATGTAAGGTGAAAGGAGACATATTATGCCCCTTGTCCACATCTTCCCAGTTCCCTGAGTTATTAACACTTCTGGGCCATCAAGGTATTCGGTGAAGGCCCAACACAATATATATTTTGACTCTTAACATTTTTTTTTTTAAAAGCTACATTCTCACATGCTTTCCTGCTAGGCAGAATAGTATTAACTTCTTTACAGTTGCGGGCCCTTCAATGAGCAAATTGATTACCCGACACCGTTATCTTCCTTGTTGAAGTAAATGTGGGCGTGTTTAATACATTAGCCAATCATATTTTGATATGGGATGGAGAAGGTGCATTCTGTAAAAATGTGAAAATCATTCAACTAATTCAGAATACCCCAATTATGAATTATGCGGCTATGTTGTGATTTGATTGTGACTACCAGGCTGGGTTTACCGCTAAACAAATTGAAGAATAGCTTACCCACCATACAGAGTAGGACTTGACGGAGCAATATTACAAATCAAGATACATTCAACTTAATATATACTAAATATATAATTTTATATAGATATTCTTTTATAGTAGGTGCTGTGTTTTTATTCAGGAGAGAAAGAGGTAAAGACCATGATGTGACTTTTTCTTAGTTGTTGTAAGTTAATAATATATTGTAGTTAAAAAGATGCATAGTCTGTTTGGCAAGAGTATTGCTTGTCGGATTTGAAAGCAACATGCAAGGTTGGTTTGCGTGTTTATGGAAACCTAGGGCTGTTACGATCAAGCTTTTTGATAAAGCATATTACAATGTTACAAAATATTGTACTTTAGGCAAAAATGTAGACCAGGCTGTATGTGTGTAAGGTTAACATTACTATAGCAGTCAATGATTACACATAGCCGTTAAGCATTGCACACCGACTATGTTCGCATACGCAACTGTTGTTGTCTTGTGGTGACACTGAAGGCCCACTGTTCGCCACTGATTATTAATGAAATGTCTGTGACATGCTTTAGACAAAATACCACAATAATTAAGTAAGACAGCACCCCAAAACTGCTCTGTCATGTAAAGTAATATAATTTTTGTATTACGTTTTGTATTACTTGCAGTTATGCGTCAAGTTTTATGTTATACGGAGTGTGTTTATGTAAGATAGGTTTCTTGTATTTAATGTAATTAACATAAACGTCATGAAGCTACTTCTGTTACAGCAGTAGAATACAAGCAACATTGTAAGCTGGGATGTTGCCATCAATAATAAGCTCAAGCCACTCAGCTGATCAGTCCTCTGAGGCTGGGGTCCATGTAATGTGTACTGCTCTACAGCTGACAACAGAGCCGTTTACGCACTTTGCTAGCTTCATAATGGTAGCGGGTCCAATATTTGCAAGAACAATAACGGCGCACATTCGCAAAGGTAGTTCTCAATAAGCCATGGGTGGAGATACTTGGTGGCATCATTTTAATGAGCTCCATTTCTGATGTTCCAAAGGGAGCAAATATGAACGACTTGCTGAAGCACATTGGTGAAAAACGTATCTTCTTATATAGGCAGCCAAAAAGAAACTGCCTGGAGTTGACATATTTCAGTTTTGTGGGTTAGTAGGCACTCCAGATACTGAAGCATTGTAAAGGTAAATGTTTTCACAATATATCCTTTTAATATTGTAGACCCATACAAATAAGATCTTTATGAAGTATGTATCTCTATATTTCTGAAACATAAAATATTTAGTCAATACTAATATGCCTATGCACTTGATAATAATAATAATCTGTGGCATAACATTATGGTCATTTTTATATGATTATATACGTGTTAGCCTGCAGTTATTTTAAGGACATTTTCATGTTAATATCTATGTCATAATTATTTTGCTAGCAAAACTTTCAATTAGTCAGCCAAAAATGATTTCCTCCTCTGCTAACACATACCATGTACACATATTTGTTTTGAAATGAATATGACTGCCCATTGATCTATACACAAACACTGGTGCTCCCGCAAGACTTCCAGGATTTAATAATATAGTGCGCTTTGTTGTTGTGCGAATGTGTGTGCTTAAAGTCCTACATGGAAAAACAGGGCAGCTTCAGGGATTCCAATGCATTCTCAGCAACAGATTACATTTTTTTTTTTCAGTTACCTCTCTCTGTCACCAATAAGGACAACTGTTACCCGGCCTGTGTAATGTGTGGTAAACTAAACATCGATGATAAACAGCTTGGCACAGTGGCATTAAATGCTTGCACATTCTCCTTCATTTTAACAGCGCGTACATGTGCTGTTAAATACGCGCCGAAGCATGTTGCCGGCCTGTTTACGGCACAGAGCTGTAAGGCAGAGCAGGGGTTAAGGCTTCGAAGGGATGATGGTGTGTTGGATCATCTTTTCTTTGTAAAAGGATGGAGAGGGAAGGGTATGAGAGAAGTGGAGAGATAGAGGACGCTTTTCTTCCCTCTTGAAATGGGAACGCAGCTTTCACCACCGGTGGCCAAACCTTGACCCTCAAACCAAACTAGAAATAGGCATCCGCTAAGGGAACGAACACGCGCGCACACGGACACACAGACACACACACACACACCCTCTAGCCTTCCTTTCACCACAAACACTCCCACCATGTGTGTATGACAAATGTAGAGTGTAGGACACACTTGTGAATGCACACGCACACACACTCACAGACGGAAACAAAAGCATGTTTAAATGCTCACACGCATGCACATAAGTCATTATACATGCAAACAGATGACACACACACACACACCAGAATAGGTTTCCAGTCTGCCACTCTGGGGAACTAAACGGACTGTAGACTGCTGAGTACAGCACAGCAAAGTCCACTCACACACACACACACACACACACACACACACACACACACACACACACACACACACACACACACACACACACAC
>JAODLL010005407.1:0-10561 GCA_026546735.1 Forbesichthys agassizii
GTACAGATATGGACCCTTTGCCGCTAAGGAATTTATATGTACCTTTTGAACCTAGAAAAGGTACATATTTGTATCTAGGGTACATCACCAGTACCAGTTGTACTTTGGGGAACATAAATATACCTCTCCCGTACCCTTATTTCTGACAGTGTACCTTCTTTATTATAAAGACCTTTGTCTTTTCTTAAAATGAAAAATAGAAAACATACTTGCAATCTCATCTAATGGTATGTGCTTTCAATAATTTGGTACAGCTTCAATTTTTGAATCAAATCAAAGAACACAAAATTAATTTCTTTGAGGAAGGCCTCTTTTCAAAATCAGAAATAATTTGCTGTGGGCAATTATCTTGCGATTGTTTGTTCTTTCCAAACCACTTTCATAGGAACCTCTGGCCATCTGGTGCACTTTTGTACTGTATAACGAATAAGGGACATTAGACCCTGAGGCCAGAAAAGCTTGCTAATGCTGTTCCACCTCCGTCACTATAACATCCATTTGGTCAACTGGCATTTTGGTTGGTATACTGTATATGAAACATGGAAAAAAAAAACCTGCGGTCCTGTGCTGCCATATTTCTTTGGGGTAATTATATCTTAAAGTACATTATCATATTGTATATCTGGTACCATTTCTCATCTTTTTTTTGCTGCTTGGTCTGTACAATTTTCTAAACATGCTTCTGTTATTGCATTTTAACTTCACTGATTTCACCAGAATAATACTCCTCAACAGCTAATCAATGTTAATACTATTATTTGTTCTACTGCATTATTTCTACATCAGACTCAACAAAATAAATAACATGTTTTTCTTCATGGTGGAAAAGCCTCAGGCTCTATCTGAGTCTTCCTGCTAATCCCACTGAGACATTCTTGATTCAAACCATTCTGAGCATCGAGCTACAGTATTGTGCTTTAATTTGAATACGATTTCAAAATGATACATCTGTCGTATAATCTTCATCATCATTAGTGAAATAGATTTATTACATTTACTCAGATTTACTTTATGAATCACATTCAGATCTTTCAGGGACGTATTTCATTATCGTTCTGTTTGAGAGACTACAGTAAACCTTACAGAGAGAACCAAAGTAGCGGCGCATCGAATCACACACTCGTAGGTAAAAATAGACAGGAGCCCACGGGCGGTGAAAAGGACAGCCGTGCAAGCTAGCTTTGATGACCCAAGCTCAGTGCAAGTCTTTAGAGTAGAGAAGGAGGGCAGCGTAGCAGCCTGCCATCAGATGTCTGCAGATGGAAGTGGATGTCTGTGTGGCTCTGACTGTGGAAACCCCGGTTTCTCTACTGGGGAATGATTTCCTTCCACCTACGCACAGCTTCACACACAAACGGAGGGAAAGCATGGGATTGGACAGAGGGTAGGGCAGCTTCTAAATGTACAAGGAAGAAATATCCATTCAGACACAGAGAGAGAGAGAGACAGAGAGAGAGAGAGAGAGAATCCCACTCAATATTACATGCTGTACAGTGAACCTACCAGGGTTTCCCAGTTGCATGACTGCATGTTTGTTTTGGACCATCTCCTGCAGGGAAGACAGGGCTTAGTTTAGCAGGCTGCCCAGGCTACGCCGGCCCCCAGCAGAGGCAGCGTGGATGGGCCATGAGGGGAGGCAGATGGTGCTTGGGAGAGCTGGGGAGTTCAGAGTGTAGGAGGGGGAGGTTTGAGTGGTTTGCCCGCCCCTCCCCGGTCTGCTGTCTGTCTGAAAGAAATGTGTGTGAGAGAGAGAGAGAGAGAAGGTGTGTGTGTGTTTGTATGCATGCTTGTTATTGTTTAGTTTTAAATTGATATTGGTTAAATATTGTACACATATGTCTCTCTTATGTTATATCTGTCCTCCCCACACACACACATGCACACACGCACGCACACGCGCACACACGCACACGCGCACACACGCACACGCACACAGCAGCCAAGTCTAAGTTCGTTTAAACAGGCACAGTGGTAGCAGATTGTACGCTGCTGGCAGATTGTGGCGAGTTAATAGATCGGCGGAGAGACAGACGGTGAGCTGCTGATGAACTGGGGGAAGGTGGTGATGGTGTGTGGGTGGGGGCAGAGGCTTGACAGAATAAAGGGGCGTCTGGGCGCTCCGTTACCTGATAGCGGCAGATAAGTTATCAGAGGGGCACAGGCGGCGGTCAGGACGAGAAGAGACGCAAGGCAGGCAGAGAGGGGAGAGACCGACATGGCTGACAGATTGTTGGAGGTCAAAGTGACGGAGGGAAAGGTCACAAACTGGGGCATGCGCATCAAATGTTACCATGGAAACACATATTTACACACACACACACACACACACACACACACATTAGTATGCGCAGACACAGTGGCACACACAGCTGGGGAATGTGCTGACACGCATGGACACAACTGCCGTGGCATACCACAGAGAGAGACACCCATGAACACAAATCAATTTGGTTCAGTAACCAGAGAGCACACTGCCGTCACTCCCATCAATCTAAGACAATCTGGTTTGGTGAAATCCTGATACATTTAGACTGAAGCAGAGCATCGTTCATTTAAATTGTGACCAATATTTGTATACCCTACCTTTTTCACCACATTTGTAATCAAATGTTTTTTAAAGTAAATTAAAAAATTGAGCCGTTTAATCAATTATGTTGACTTTGTGTAAACCTTGTGTGTGTGTGTGTGTGTGCATTTTCAGAAGGAGAAGGAGAGCTCTGTGAAAAGTCTTCCCCAGCACAACACAGACAGTGACATCTGGGTTCCTGATTACCTGACACCCTCATGGGTGTGTCTGCCCAACGACCAGCCCGTCCTGGTCACCATAGCACCTGGAGAGACAGCCCTGGATGCACTGCACTCTGTCTGTGCGGTGGGTTATTAGTCAGTCAGCTTGTTGGCTGTGTAACCACAGTAGCTGTTAGTGGCTTTATGTTGCCTAAAGGTGAAAGTTGAAGATTCACTTTAATCTAACCTGTATGTGGTGGTACATTTTTATGGATATAATTATCCAATTTACTTTTTCACTTTTACTTTTTTGCGGGTTGGATCATACATTTGCTCAATGGAGGGGAGGGAAGCACTTAAATTGGAAAATGTTTGCCTAGATCTAATACGCAGTTGCTCCCGAAAATAGTGGTGAATTATACAGTATACTAATATATTTTTGGTTGGTTGATTGTGGACCAGTGTTAACTATATATATATATATATATATATACTGTAAATATAGTGACATAATATTGAACATAATTATTTTATTATTCTGCATGCTTTGTTTTTTATGAGAATAATGGATGCAGAATTTCATAATATGCTGAGAAATGCAATCTCATTTGTGCAATTGCCGTGGAATTCAGGCTGTGACATTCTTGCCCTTTTCATGTCAGAGAATGCTCATGTTTCAGTCAAAAAGGAATGCTCACCAATGACTCATTACACACTAGCATTGCTAGGTTATGGGTGTGTTAGGCATACCAGAGATGGTTTTAGCATGTTCTGCTGGCAACAGCAAATACAGAATATGTGAATGTCAAATTTCCTTTTAATTAATCACAGGCCTTTATAAAATACATAATTTAAAAAATAGACATAGAATCAGTGTTGCTGTATAATATAATAATATATTTATTTGGAATGGGAAATCGACCATGCGGGATGCTGTATACTGTAATTCTAAGTGTTTACCAAGGAGGCGATTTTACTGTAGTCTGAATGGGTATTGTTTTACTGATGCTTCTTATGATTAACAGGACAGGAACTGCATCAATGTTATTGGTATGTCTGAATCCAAGCAAACTGATTGGTAATCACAGTGACTGTGTTTTTTTCTTTACCAATTATGTAGAGTTCGGTCTTAAATTACCTCTACTCTACCTCACATATAAAGAAATTATGTATCATTATAACCTTTTATACGCATAAATCAATTAGACTCAGTAATCACATACTGTATCCTAGAAACTGCATGCACACACACACATGTTCGACAGTCCCTTATGTGGAACTGATACATATCATTAGTAATCATGAAGAATAGTCTAGTGCCTCTCTGTGAAATATCCTTTCATATATTTAGATATTATTATTATATTAATTTCACTGTACGTTTGCGCATTGAACTGAAGTGCTTAATCCCAGTCCTCTAAGTGTGTACACACATAGTAGGTCATCACATCTATGACCGGGCAGATACACATGATCTGCTGCTATAGGAATTCCACTGTGTTGTGTGTGTGTGTGTGTGTTTGTGGACAGTACTATGGGGGGAGGAGCTGATACCTGGTGAAATTAGATCAACATTAAATCAATGTGTTACATCACAGTTGAGTCATGGCACTAGAAGGACACAGACAGCCTACATATCTGCTATCTCTCACTTCAAACTGTTTTGTGTTTTGATCTGCAGGCCCACCAGCTAGACCCCTTCAAGCATTACCTGCGTCTGAAGGTGTGCACCAAGGAGCAAATGCTCCTCTACATTCCCAAACCTGAGGAGCAACTCTCTGACCTGGTGAGAAAACAGCCCCTCCCCCCTCACTATGTTGGAGTGAATAATTCATAAAAGTAATTTAAAGAATAACAAGGCAGTTTTTATAATCTGCTCTACAGTACGGGCAGATAATCAACCGTTAAATGTGAACTTTTAATTAAATATTACCTATTCAATTTTTGCTATTAAATGTTTGGCACTGTATCAATGGTGTTTAAAGGATGTGCCCTTTGTGCTCATATGTGTTTTATATCTTTGTTCATTATTTATAAAATATGGTTCAATTAGATTAGATATGAATTTGCCAAAATGCCAAAATAGCATGTGTTGAATTATGCAAAGGCGGTTTCCATGTGCACAGTGAACTGTGCATGTGTGTGTGTGCGTGCATGTGCATGCTATTATTATCTCTTTGAAAACAACATCCACAATAAGCCCAAACCATACTTCTCTCAGTCACAATGCAATGCAAGGGAGCCCTGAACACTGTTTCACAGTGCCGTCATTGTACAGTATAAGTTCCCTCTAAAGTACTCTCATAGTATTGTATCGGCCTCTCATACACTCCAGGCTTTTATCTCTTCACTTTGATCCTCAAATTGCTTGTTAGCTGCATTTGGGGCCTTTAATATTGTGTCATTACTGTGTTGCTGCTATGGCAAGAACATTAGGCTTCTGTTCCTTTTTGTTTTGTAATACACACTTGACCTGGCTTCTTCTGACCCCACAACCTTCATGTTATATTACCCTGTTAAGAAGCCTGAATAATGCATGGGGCTGTCCGCCTTCTATTATGATTGATGAGGCCACCTTGACCCCACTGTACAACATACCTGCTGTGTCCTTCCACATTTTCACCAATTACATGTATTTTCTTCCATTTGCAGATATATAAAGAGATTGAGATTTGCACCAAAACAACAAAGGTGGTCCGTTTTGACAAAACTGAGTGTTGCACCATGGGATATGGTAATAATATGCTTTTTTTAATGTACATACATGCATTAGTCTAACATACTGTAACTAATGGCTTTAGTAATGGCCTTTATGAAGTAAAGCTTCCAGTAAAGCGTCCCATCAACAAAATGTTGATGGGACCTATATTATGTAGAATGTATTGATAGTCTCCATTATGCAATTAGTTTTGCTGAATCAATGTACTGTATGCTTTCATAACAACCGGAGCTTTTGAAAATGTTCTGGAAAGACAAGTTGACATAAATCACAACCTCTTTTGACTTGTCCATCCCTATGACCCGGACATAATGTAGAGGCCCATTCATACCACTGGTTGTATTGCTATTATTGTTCTATTGTTTCTTTTTTTTTCTTTTGTATTCTCTTTGTGTTTTCAGGATATAAAGCAGCCATGTATGTGAAAGGTGCTATGAAAATAAACTTGCCTTGCTGTGTCATCTGTCTACCTATAGGCTTTTCTGTGTCAGTTGGAGACGAAGAGGGAACTCGACAGTTGCACATTACTGAAGTGAAAGTGACAGGTTTAGCCTCTGCCAAAGGTGTGTATGCCTTACTCACCTGGGATGTGTTCAACACCAGCCCGACCTAAAACAAAACTATTCTGACCACACCGTGCAATGACGTACAGTATATAGATATAGATAGACACATAGCTGTGTCTAGTGTGACTGCAGTTTAGCATGGCTAAGCTAACAGTTAGAAATGTGATATTGTGGCTTATGTACCAAATATGGGATCTCCTTTGTCTGCTTACAAGCTACCCCCAACCTTTGCCTTGTGTCTGAGAGATAGAGAGAGACATAGAGAGAGAGAGAGAGAGAGATCTAACAGATAAAAAATAAAAACACCCAGTGGTTCTGTGAATGCAACTGCCGTATAGAGTATGACATGCCCCACTCTCCTGCCCCAGAGTCACACAAGGTTACTCATGTGTGAGATTGTGTCCTCAAATGCATTAGCATTCTAACTGCAGCTAGCCCGCTAGTCTGTCACCATAACCTGAGGAAATGACCGTACTAGCTTTTACTTTCACAGGAATGCGCAGATGGAAAAGCCTTGTGGCAGCTGGACAAAACAGAATATTACACTGTATAATCCTGAATCACAGCATTACGTCTGTCAGCTATAGCAGTCGTTAGAGTCCAGAGTCTGTGTCTATGTGAGACTGGTGAAATAAATGGGAAGTGAACTCAAGGCTATATGGAAAAACCAGGCCAGCTCTAGACATGGAGCCCCAAAGGTCTCTCTCTCTCTCTCTCTCTCTCTCTCTCTCAGTACAAAAATTAGTGCACTTAAACATGCACACACACACTCACACAATGGTAAGGCAAGAAGGGCTATATGTCTGTCTAATAAGGGCTTTAAACTATGACATTTTACATCAGAAACTAGGTCATAACTTAAGGCTAAATGTGTTTGTGTGTGTGCGCGCATGCACGTGTGTGTTTGTGCGTGTGTGTATGTGAGTGAGAGAGAGAGCATGCATTTGAGTTTGCATTGTGTGAATGTGGAATGCAAAGCCTTATGTAATACACATGGTTGTCACAATGTCTGCTTTTCCATTTATGAAATAAATGTTAAGTCTATATTCCTGGCTAAATTATTTAAAAAGTCTGTGTGTTGGGTTTCAAATAGTCTTATATGTTTACTCAGGGCAGGTGAAAATAGCTTTGAGTTCCCCATAACAGCTGTCACAACCAATCAGTATCCTTGTATCATTCTCACTCCAAATTGTTTGGCTAATTGAGTGCTAATTCTCAATTAGGCGAGCAAGGCACAGGTGGTCAATGGGAGGAGCTAGAGAGAGAGAGCTAGAGAGAGCTAAAGAGAGAGAGAGAGAGAGAGTGAGTGTGAGTGTTTGTGTTTTGAATGTGTATGAGGTCCATTCCCTAATACATGAAAGGTTTCATCCCACACCGCACAGAAAGACTATTGTGGTGAATGTCATATTTGTGTTTTGTACAGCAGTCCTAATAAATCCAATACAGTTTCTCAAACACTATACTGAAGCAGCTGATGTCAAGACTTGTGTTTGTTTCACAGGTCTGAGGGCAGGTGACGAGATAGTTTTCCTGAACGGTAAGCCCGCGTCTGAACTGCAAATGGAGGACATGAGAGATGCGTTTGTTAGCCCAGTGTTGACCCTGAGCATCAGTACCCTGCCCCAGCTAGACTCACGGCTGCTGTGTTGCCAGCCCACACGGAGATCTGAGGGGGAGCAACTGTACCCCACAGACATCTTCTCCCAGAGCCAAGGTACTGTATAGGTCCTGACATCCTTAAAGTGTTGTTTAGTGCATTATAATGTTGTGGTAGACTGGGTTTTGGACAGAGCTGTGTATGGTACATCTTTATTTCAACTCTAGTTTATCTTTAATATAGAAGTAAGTTTGAATTATTTTACTTGGTTATTTACTTTCATTTGTTTTGCTCTGTAAGGACTTGGGCTCAGAGAATAGCATGTGTTGGAAACACATATTGCCTACCTTTGAAATATTGGTAATTGACAATATATATGTTGCATTACTCTAGGTCCTAGATATGACATCCTAGAGTCTAGGATGTCATATTGTTGAACTAACTAGAGGATCCAGTTTGTTGTATGGTCTTTATATTGAACTTTCCAAGAAACCAAGCTGTTGCTATAAAAACATTCACATTAGTCATTTAGTATTTGGTATTTCACAGTGTGATGCTTACTTATGGAAATATATGTGAGAAACAGGTCAGGTGAATGGAGAGGTCTAATACTTGGCAGGATTAACAGCCAAACAGCATTCCTCTGACCTGCTCACTGTATCAACAATGCAAGGGCAGCATTTGTATTCCTTCTAAGTTGGACTATGCTCTAGTAGGGCTAGTGTAGGCTTCTTTATTCCCGGGCTCATAACAATACAGTATGAATATTAATAATAGTGTTCAGTTGTCCAGGATGCCATACAGTGCTCCGATGGGCAGGAAAATTGTCCTTAGACTTGTCTAAGTTAGCTTTGTAGCTAGGCTTTATTAGCTGAGCTTTACTGCCCCTCACCTAGCATTGTTCCTGTTGGTGTGGTAGAGAATATGTAATGTAATGGGGATTGGGAAAAATATTTAGCCAGTTATTCTTTATTTTATATTTATCTAATGATAAATATTTTGGACCAGTCTAGAAAATATGAATTTGCATGCAGAGCTGTATCATCCTTATACAGAGGACATCTTGGATGAAGTGTTGGGCCTGATAGTCGACAGTACAGATGACACCCTAGAACCTGGACTGGGACTGGACCTCGAGAGCCCGGATGATGCAGAAGACAAGACCTGCGCAGAGGTAGGATCAACAGTGAAACATTAGCACCACATCTAACGCACGCACACACACACACACACAAGGCCAAGAGGCACAGTGGTAGCAGTAGGTGCTAACAGGCTGATTAGCCAAACCTACCCTTTACAAAAGGATGAAATATCATGCGGCCGCTGTCAGAAGCATTGCAGAACCAATACAAAGACCAGTGTGGCGCATATCGGTTTCTAAGATTATGACCTACGTCTCTGCGGTGATGTTTGAAGTGAGTTGTATTGTTGTGTTGCCATCTTTCAGCCTGTCAACAAAGCTGGTTTAGCTTCAGGGCCAAATGGCCTGTGTTTCTCTCAATTTCTCACTTTTTTGAAGATAACACTAATGCCGTGTGTGTGTGTGTGTGTGTGTGTGTGTGTGTGTGTGTGTGTGTGTGTGTGTGTGTGTGTGTGTGTGTGTTAGAACATGATGTAGTTTCAGGGGTATGGGGGGAAAAAAAATTGTTAACAATTTATAAGCTCTAGTCAGGTGAGTGTGTAATGACCTCACCCAGGTCAACTGTGTGTGCGTGTGTGTGTGTGTGTGTGTGTGTGTGTGCTTTAGCAAGAAAGAGAAGTGATATTCAGTGAAAGATCTGGGAGAGTTTATTTTAATTTTATTTGTGACCTTGTAGACAAAGGTCATATGCTTTTCTTGAGGAATATTAGTAGATCTGAGGTGAGGAATGATGTAATGAAACATGCTTGTGCAAACTCTATAACTATATAAACTATATAACTCTAACTATAATTTGTTATTTATAACAATCGGTACATTCAAGTCAAACTATGGAATTGATTGACTTGTTTGTGTGCATTTAAGTAAAAGCAGATGAATGCTTTCATCCATAATTTATTTAGCATCCCATGCTGCAAATACTGTACAGCAGGTGGTATATTACTTGATGGTGTGCAGGAACATGTCTCCATCAGGTTTATTAGCTATTATGTGAACCTGTCTCTCACATACAGTAGATCAGCCTGCAAACGTGTGTATGTGTGTGTGCACTCGTGCAGATTGTGTGTGTGTGTGTGTGTGTGTGTGTGTGTGTGTGTGTGTGTGTGTGTGTATTTGTGTGAGAGAGAGAGCAGTGTTACTTTCTAAGAAAGATTATGTCTGGTCTGATCAGGGGCAACACAGTGATTGGGACACGCTATGTGCCAGTCAGTTGCCCTTGGATACGGCTGCCACTTCCATTACCCTAGCAACGCCTGATGCACGCTAACTATTGAAAATATCTTTTTCTTTTTTTCCTCTTCAACTGAGACAAGATGAGTTCATGGACTGGATTGTGTTCTCAGTGAATGTCTCAGCGAGTTTCAGCCTAGAACTTGACCTGTCAGGCAGTGTGACCGTGGCTTCAAATGTGCTTGATCAGATGAAGGTGATGATTGAGTTTTATACTGACAAATCTAACATAGGTCTAGATCCAGCTCCAGCTAGGTAATGCACCTGTGGAAACTACTTTTTATCGCAAACATTTTTTTCGTTAGTTAAAAAATTTCAAGCTGTTTGCAATGCAAATAATGTCTCCTCGGCGTATACCTCGGTGCAGTATTGACAGGAATACAGGTATACGTCTCACCTTCATCTCACGCCCACGGTCAAACCACTTGAGACTGGGACCACTTGTCCCAGTCTCCCTGTCCACATCAGCTGCATACTGTCCTGTATCCACCTTACTTAAACGTATGTTTCCCTTTGCCATCTGGCATCCTTAGCACTTGGAATGAAAGCGGTTGCACCTATAATCTCCCTCTCTCTCCCCC
>JAODLL010005408.1:0-10560 GCA_026546735.1 Forbesichthys agassizii
CAGCCCACCAACCATGCACCACCATGTCGCCACCATTAGCGGAACCCCGGAGATGACACCACAGAAGCACTAAATAACCCAATCCACGACACACCTCCCAGAACCTCCAATACTTAATCCTCGACCAGTAAACATAAAGAATGGAGAAATGGTTCAAATATATTAAGCTTCAGTCCCTTAAGCTGGCAAAAGCGAAACCCCGGACACCCGGACTCGGCCCTACCCCCCCAGATACCCGTCCATTACCGGAAAAATTGAACTGAGAAGCATCACACGGACCAACCCGGTCCGTGCAATGCCAATCAGTCCACCCCACCAACCATAAACGAGCATGAAGAGAAATAGAGAACCGAGCGCAAATATCCAAGGCAAAGGCCCCGCCCCCGCCCGCCTCGAGGAACCAAAACCTTGGGGTCCCAAACCACTCCTCCATCCCCCTTCCTCCAGTCAGAAGACAGAACACTGAAGGCAATGTAGAAATGAGCCACTCAATACCACAGTGATACCGTCCCCCAGGCCCACCCCACGGCAGCGACAAAAGTGCCACCAGATCAGCAGATGAAGTCTGATTTCCAGAGGTGGGGTAGTTTACCCCTTACACTTATAGGGAGAATCAATGCAGTGAAAATGAACAGTTTGCCTAAATTCCTTTATCTTTTTCATTGTGTTCCCTTGTTTCTACCAAAATCTTTTTTTAAGTCCATTGACCAGGCCATCTCTTCATTCATATGGGCTGGAAAGGCACCCAGGGTCAGTAAATCTCTGCTTCAGAGGTGTAGAGTTGGAGGAGGACTGGCGTTACCCAACTTCCTTAATTACTATTGGGCTGTGAATTTTCAAAAACTCCTATTCTGGCTACATGCTTCAGACTTGCCATGGTGTCATCTTGAATCACGGTCCTGCATCTCTACCTCTCTTCCTGCCTTGCTCTGTTCTTTTCTTCCAATATCCCCATCTCGCTATACTGGCAACCTGGTGGTGCTCTCCACCCTTAAGATCTGGTACCAGTTTCGACGCCACTTTAAAAACCACACATTCCTCCCATCCATAGTGGATACTGCCTTCTCCCAGTGGGCCAGAAAGGGCATTGGGACCATCCAGGACATGTATAGAGACAAAGGTTTCGTTACCTTCTCCGATCTTGTCTGTAAGTGCTCTCTGCCTCCAAACTTTTTCCGCTACCTTCAGGGACGACATTTTGCTTCCTCTCAGTTTCCTGATTTCCCCGCCTCATCCCCAGGTCAACCTTGGGACACTGTGCTGTCTCTGCTGCTCTGGGTCTTATTCTTATACATTGTGTTACTACCACACATCAGTGAAAACTCATCTTTAACTCACTCATGTGAGCTTAATCTTCAAACCTACGGCGTTAAGGAGAAGACCGATCGCTGAAAAATATGTCACTATGTATCAGTCCTATGGTTTGTTTAAACCAGCATTGTCCCCACCGGGCATTACGTTCATATGACCAGCCCGATCCTTAATAAACAGACCTGCGCTGTAACAAGGTTTTATGGTCTAGGTATTTATCGGCATCCCCTGGTATCACAAAATCTATAGGAGAGCCACCCGCCAGAGCAGATTGCGGTAGTATTTCAACGTAGTTTGATCGCTTTAGTGACAGTTGCGTCACAGCAGCCGTAAATAGGTATAGTTCAGACTTTGTACACTCCTGTGACTTGTGTTGTAGGAGGGCCATATTAGAAAATATTCCTATTCGACTTCTTCCTCTTCTTGCTCGCTGCACGCTTCTTACCAGGTTTGTAAGAGTTGTAGGTTTTGATGGGGTCTTAGCTCCTGTAAGTCTTCTTTTATATGGCGATAGCCTAGGCTCCGGGTGTCTTTTAAGAGGTTGTCTAACAAGTACCATAAATCCTGATCTTTCCTGATTCTGATTGCACGGGGTTGTAGCTTTAGGGATTGTTGCTTTGAACGCCTCTGTAGATATATTCTGCAGCGTTTTTAAGGTGGAGTTTGCTGAGTTGAAAACCAGGGGCGCTACATATTAAAATATTCTTGAAAAAAATCGAGCCAAACCCCCTACCATACTGTAGGGGTGGCCCCCCTTAAATCCATCACTTAACCGGTGACCTGTTTGTGCCACATTCTCTATGAAATGGTTCAGATTGTTGTACTGCGGTTGTGCGAGCGACATTTTAGTAATCTTTGTCAACCCTAGCTACCGGTCGAAAATGCAGTTTGAGGGCTTCACATCGACCTTAATTGTCTCGATATAGCTGCTGCGGACGCGTATGTAGCAGGGGTGAAAGTGCATTCCTCTTCAATCATTTAATAAATATGATTTGATCTGTTTATTTTTATATCCATATATGTTGTTTATCTATATTTATCTAATATATATTATTAAATAGTTCTATTTTTTTATTTATATGACTTGTATTTTGGCCTTTTACCCTGTGAGGTCAGATATGTGTGTGGCGGGATTACTCTTATAAGTGAAGTGTATGTATAGCTTCACATGGGGTATGCTAGATTTGATTGCCACACATCGCTGCAGCGGATGATATCTAAAATGGGCAGCAGCTTCATAGCTTCATAAGAGTGCATTATCAAACAATTTAATTGTCGATTACGTCCTTTATAATATCCTAACTGCCGGGGATCATTTTAAGCGCTACCACGTGTGCATATTTAGAGTCGGATTGTGGATCTGTAGCCTCTGAGTGTGTAGCTAACACTTTTATTACCACCAGTGTTGTAATCGAGACCGCATAATCAGAGACCAAGTCTTGACCGAGACCAGAGTGTTCCGAGACAAGACAAGACCAAGACTTTCAGGGGTCGAGCCCAAGTCAAGACCAAGACAAAGGCAGGTCGAGACCGAGTCGAGACCAAAACCAGACCAGTTCGAGTCCCATATTGCAAGATATATAGTCTTCTTGCACACAATGCATTGACCGTGCAGTAGCCTATATTATGCATGTCATGTGTGCAATTCATCGCCTAACATTGTTGGATTAGACAGACATGCCATTACATAGTATTTTTACATAGGGAGTTTTAAAAGAAAGGCGTTCAAATTTTGTGTACGCAAGGGGATAGGTATATTAACTTATTTGGCTTTCAATCTTCAGCTTGTCCAACCCGCACTCTAATCCAGAAGTGCGTGGTTAGGAAGAAGTAAACAATGCCAGGTGAGTATGTTGTTGTAAACTCGTGAAAGAGTAGGGTCCAATTGTCAGAGAGGGAGTGGACATCAATAGGATCCACAAACAGGACCGTCGGATGAGGGGCGACGCGCCGAGGAGAGCTGCCGTGCGTTTCAGCGAGACAGACCCACGTTAAACTCCGGCCGACGAAGAACTCCAGGCTGGACAAACAGAGCTGGGGGGCGTGCCACAGGACCACAACAGTAACAGCAGCAGCTCATCTACAGTCCGCACCTCAGCGGAGACGAAACGGGGCCAATCCACAATGAAAAACCAGACTGCAGAGGGACACGACTGCCGTCACCGATCCCGGCCATCGCACACATGTAGGGCAGACTGGCACAGGTTGTAGGCAGCAAAGTATGGCCGGAACGAGAGGAAGACAAAACACGCAGGCACTCCCGTTCAACAGGCCGCCGGTGTCGTGCGACGGGCAGCTAGCTACAGATTACATGTAGGCTAGTAGCTCAGTAGCTGGCAAGGACCTGGTTTTCCGTGGCTCGACTAATTGGAGTCGAGTCGGGGATAAATTAAATCTCTAAAAATGGCTAACAACATTCTTCTTTCTACTTAAAATTTTATAAAAAGTTTAAAGTATAAAAGATTCAAGACACCGAAGGAGAAGCGTCTGCAAAGTGCGCCATGCGTTCTCCCCCTCGGTTTAAAAAAATAAAATAAAAATTGCCTGGCCCTTCATTGTTTTTAAATATACATTTCGGCTACAAACAGTAGCCTAGTTAAAAAACGTTAAAAAACAGCTGGGGTGAATATATCAGACCTTTAGGGATATGAACCACACTATTGTACAAGAATTTATGAAGAAAATGTCCATGCCTTTTCCAAAACCATCAGTAAGTATTTTTTGAAGACTTCTCCAGGCCTGGAAATTGCCAAATACAATAACTTTTTCAGGTTTTTCATGACTGTACGAACCCTGAAAATGGCATTTTTCCATCTTTGCAACATTACCAAGATTCAGCCTATTTTATCTTTGATAGAGGAATACACTAATTAATGCGTTTGTATCTTCACGCTTAGATTACTGTAATGTTTTACTCTCTGGCCTTCTGTTATTTCCGATGGCACAGAATGTTGCTGCCAGAATCTTGACTAGAACTAGAACATTTGACCACATTATTCCAATCCTTGCTGAACCTCATTGGCTGCCAGTTTATCTGAGATGTGATTTTTATATTCTACCGTTTACCTATAAAGCATTACATGAATTGGCACCTTCTAATTTTTCTGACCTAGTAATACCATATGTTCCTTCCTGAGCCTTATGCTCACAAAATGCAGGCTTGCTATACATTCCTAAAGTTAAAAAGAAATCAGCAGGATTTAGAGCATTGCCACTTTTATGGAATTGCCTCCCAGCTGATGTTAGGGGTGCTATTGCTGTTTCGACCTCCAAAATCTAACTTAAAAATGATTTGTATAGTGAGGCATTTAGTTAGCAACAGTTAATATTCCCCTCTACTTAGGGGCCTAAATGGTTATACATCGGACTCCTTTGTGTCGTTTATGTGTTTCTGGCCCCTCTCTCTTTCTCTGAGTGTGGTGAATGGAAGATGTCGTGATCCTGGAGGCTGTGTGGTTGGTGTGGCTATGGCCTGGTGATGTCACCAGGGGAAGATGCTGCCTTGGTCAAGGACAGCGTGTCGATGGCGGTGTTCCCTATGCTGGGAAAGAGATATGTGTGCAGAGCCAATAGATGTTTGTTCGTCATCTCCTACTTTGTGGGGGAGTGTCGTCAAGAGGAGCTGCTGACATAGTCCCGGACAAAGTGTGCATATCGATTGCCAAAGCCATGTCTCCAATACAGAAAACACTATTGTTGTTGATCAGTCCTGGTCATGACTAGTGCAAGGACACTTCCTGGGACTCCTGTGACATCTGTCAGTGACACTTCGTAGGACCTAGGACTCCTGTGGGGTCTGTTAATTCCTGTTGCACTTCTAATTAACTTATAACATTTATTGCATTTCTACGATGTGTTAGCTCTTAATTGCGACATAGTGTGAAACATTATTCAGTATAAGTATTATTGCTAAAACATGTATGCCTATCAACACCTGTTTCATCATAACTGTCCACGAGGGGTGGATCCCTCCCTCTGTGGTTCCTTCCCTTTTTTCCCATGGGGTTTTTAAATGTGTTTTTCCTTGCCATGGGGAAGGAGCAGGTTAAGGGAGTGTTGTTGTATTCCAAGTGAAATGTAGGCTGTAAAGCCCTTTGAGACTGTAATATCATTGACTTGAATCCACTCACCATCTCCAGAGACAAACTGTCCTACGGCATTAGAGCTTCCTCCGCCCGTCTCCACAAACTCCACCTCAGACACAATTATGCTGTGCTCTAGCACTGAGCCACAGCCCATGCACACTGCATCACCTCTCGCAGGGTCGACATCGATGTCCGTGCTGCCACAATTCCTACACGCCGTGGAGCTCATGGTGGCTGCAGCCAATCACACGCCTCTCCTAAGGGAGGAAACAGGTTTCAATGCAAATCTAAAATGAACAAGATTGACTCCCTTTTTAACATTGTAAGGTAAAGGCTTGAGTCTTTACTCCTACCTAACCCATGTTCTAACAAGAACTGCAAATTAATAACAGATGGCATCTTTTCCAGCGCACACATATGGACAAAAATAATAACTAGGATTGCAAGCAACACTGCGGCGGTCCTCCGAGACATATCAGTACTTCTAACATATTGCTGAATGTCATCGTGAATCATTCAGCCTCGATTACAATTCTTGAATTCTCCAATAATCCACTTTCATTTAACAAACAAGCCAACAGATTCCATCTTTAATGCATGAAGAATCAGATGGCATTATCTTATTGCACACACTTTTGAAGGTTTGAAAAATGATAGATATATACAGTATTAATCATTCTGACAAATAATGAATGATCTCAAAGTATGGATTCAGTGTTATCGTGCAGTCATATCTTAAATGAATATAGGAGAGATATATTTGACATAATAATACCATGAAATACATGTTCATTATCATCATTATCTCATTTAGCATACACCTCCATAATAATAAACACACAAACTATGCCTCAATTTACACTCAGATTGACTCAATCATTTAAATTGTGAAAGCTGCAATACATTGCTGGTTTATGTCTCGCAAGAAATGTGTATCTTTATCACAGAAAATATTCCTTTTCACAGTTTAAAAAAAAAAAACAAAGACACTCTTGAATCTCATGTGCGCTGGCGCAAAATTATCACATAATCTGTGTACGTGTCAAACATGTAGCTTTCGTTAGCCTAAAACTATAATATTGCGCTATGGTAGGACAATCTGACAAGGTAGGACAGATCGACAGAACACCGTATTAAACAAGTTTATGATCTTCGACCATTACGCACACACAGCTGTACACATCGAGATGAGTGTAGGTAACGCTGAGTGTGCAATAACACTGGTCAACATTGAAATCGTTACTGACTTAAAAAGGCCCTAATCTGTGGTATCTTTGTGTGCTGAACACGAATATAATCATGAAAATGTTTTATTTGCTCTCATTTTGAAGATATTTCATATAGCTCATTTTCTGTTTCACTGTGTAAATGTATCCAGTAGGACTGCAACAACATCCTAAATAAGCCTAGAATGATGTAATATTGCATCGCATTGCTTTATACCATCATGCACACATCATCCAGAGTTGATTGCAAAATTTTCTGATGCAATACTACTGCTAGGCGGCTGCTGAAGTAAGATGATGTCAGCAGTGTACTATATATAGTCCAGTTGGAAAGGTTGAAAACAGCATTTACAATACTTCATAATTTCTGCGAGACAGTTTAAGCTACTGTTACAAAAAACTGTTATTTTATCATGACTTTTGTTGACCAGTGTTTGTTGACCAGTGCATCTTCTCTTGGGACACAGTTCTGGGCGCATGCTCATGCAGCGACCGGCAGCAAGTCACATCTGTCTTGTGTGTTGTTCACAAGTTTTTTGTAATCTATAGCCTAACGGTAAAGGACAAAGACAGATGAGTGGTCTAAGGTGCTGAGTTAGTCATATTTTGAAAACCGAATCAGCGATACTGCAAAAATGTCCTTGTCAGAGAAAGACTGTATGAAAGATGGTAAACTGCTGTCATTGTCTCTGCATCCCCAATATTTCACAATGATACAGCAAACATTTAAGATGGAAAGATGCGACAATATTGACATTTGGAAATATTACTAAATAGTGATGACTCTAGTTCTGTATCAAACGATTATTTTTTGTCGATTCATCTAGCGATTATTTTTTCGATTAATCGGAACTACATTGATAATATAGAAATATAGTCGATGCCATAGCGTGCTCCCTCAGAAGCTGTGTCACCCTAATTGGTAACACATTGTGTTGTGCGGCCTGCACCACTTTGTGTTCCTTATTACAAAGCCAGGGCAGTGTAGAAACACTAGATTATAGTTTTCAGCATGTACAGAGAATGGGCAGCTAGCACACCATTAGCAGATATTTGCTTAACTTCACAAAGTGTATCGTGTTGCAATCACTGACTACCTTAAACTGGTTTTAATATTTTAATGTAAAATATCTATAATGTTAATCTTTAATTGACATTAAATCTGAAATCTTGTTAAATAATTGAGTGCATTATACTTTACATTTAGCACAAAATAAAGTGAAATGAAATACATTTCAGGAATACCAAAACATTAGTGAAACCTCAAGCTTAGCAGTCCCAACAAAATCATCATACAGTAAAATGTGTGCACTAATTCTAGCAGCCACGAATAACTAAAACTAGTGCATTCTTAATCAAATCTAACACACCCACCAAAACAGATGCATGAACTCCTCCCCACTCCTCTCATGTTAGGCTGGTTAAGGACAGTTCAGTTATACCGGTACTGTAGAATCAGACCTCTATGACAACATGCAAGTAATATGGCCTACAAATTAACATTTGACAACACAATCTCATCAGATCGATGAGATTGTACAGCAAGGGGGTAGCAAGGGTAAAAATATTTGGTCTATGCGCGAGAGGAAAATGGAAGCATCCGTTAGTGTTCCTTTAACAAGACAGAGTGACAGCGCTCGAACACAGCAGATCAGCGGAGCTGCATATAAAATATAGTATGTCAGCCAGAACACTGGTTGAGCAAGAGGGAAGAGAAAAGATAGAAACCATTGAGAGATGTAGTGAGCAAATAATTACCTTAAAACATGATGAGATTGAGAAATGTATGACCGGGGCATTACTGTATGAGAGTACCCGTGCCCATAGCTAAACAACTACATGTATTTTATTGTGATATTCCTTACTATGCAAACTCTCCGATTCCCTGCTGTCGTAAACAAATATATAATGAAACCGACCAAGTTCAAATGCATTTCCTCCTGTGCTTCGCGTCAGTGCTGCCAGCTATTTTCCAAAGTTGCTACAAATTGCCAGATTACGTCGCGCGGCATGCACAAATTACTGACTGTGAACACAGCACAAAAGAAGGGAGAGAGAATTCGACGCTGCTGGACTGTAATTACTCTAAAAGCATATGAGAATTCATAAAATTCTATATTTCTTGCCTTTTCCATGGTCTGAATACACCGCTAAAGAATAGGTGAATAATGACAGAAAGACCACAGCGCTTTCTGACATCTAGTGGCAGAAAGTAATATAGCCACACAAAAGAAAAGACTTAAGTTTTGACTTCAAATCAAATATATTGCTGAAAAGTGTTTTGCTGGTACTGCTACACTATAGGTCAGATTGACACCACATTTGGCAGATGTGTTTAGCTCATCATTCTTATGAAGTTAAGCAAATTTGGTGAGAATCAAAACTATACATATGAAGATAGAACCTGTCTTATGAAGCAAATTGATGCCATTGCGCCCCTTTAAGGCGACTGGCGCCAAACATTGCAAACTTATTTAAGATACTATACTATTGATGCACACCAAATTTGGTGAGATTAGAACATGAATTTGGGCAGATGTAGCCTGAAGCTATACTCAGATTATTCTAAATAGCTGCAAAGCAGTAAATCTAAGCTCATAGTGTCAAGAGGTAAATTGTTTAAGGTCAGTGAGCTGCATATGGTGACATACGTGTGATCACTACAGCTTAAACTAGCACAGAGTCATCGCTATGTAAACCATCTATATTTTGAAGATGTGCTGTAGTGCCCCTTAGTGGCCAATGCAGTCCATATTTTTTCTATATGTTGTATATGTGTTTGTATTTCTACGACCTTCTACTGATTACTGATCTACTGGATCAGGTGGGCAATTTTAAGTCCTTTGAATAATAATATGAATTTCATTGACCCGTGGCGGTCACATGGTTTGGATTACTGACTTCCTGCTTCTTGTAGCACATACACCTGTGGCACATATGCCACAGAAGTTTAATTGAATTGTGTGCTTGCGTACATGAGTAATGAGCGTTTAAAACTATAATCAGAAATAGCGCCCCCCTGTGGTTAATTCAAGAAAATCTGTGCACATGGCCTTGTATGGGCATGGCGATGATGCATACAAGAAATGGTGACAATGGGATTTATAGGGGTCAAGCAGACAGCACAGTCTGATTGGATGATCTAGGAGGAGGAAGGAAGAGAGACCATAGGCAAGGCGCAAGAGGTCAAAGATGTATATTCCACATAGACATGTTTTACATAATTGTCTTGGCAAGGGCATTGTGTGTTGAGGTCTGACAGGACAGGATTAATCCTGCTCAGGCCCTCGCTTTATAATATGAAAAATTGAGCCTATATGTATTGGCTGGCCTAATGCAGAACCTGTGGAAACGGTTGGTGATTTAAAGCTGTTTAAGCTTTTTGCTAATCAAAAATGAGCGATCAGTGATAGAGGATTTCCTACTGAGTCCAATGATGTGCCTAAGTACTCTCAAGGACCAACAGTTGGCAAGTTATATACATGTAAGATCTTAGCCAATAGGAGAACAGCATGGCTAAAAAGCACTAATAAATTATACTAGTACGCTGACGTACTTTGTAGTACATTGTAGTACTCTGAAAGTACTTTGAGTATTTAAAGTACTTTAAACAGCTTTAACTCACCTACCGTTGGTCATAAGAAGTAGTTAGGCACATCATTAGACTCAGTAAAAAGTCCTGTATCATTGTTTGGTTCTTTTTAGCAATGCCGTTCTGTTATTGGCTAAGAGCTTAAAATGCTATAACTCACCAATCATTATTCCCAAAGAGTAGTTGGACACATCATTGGACTCGGTAGGAAGTCCTGTATCCCTGATTGATGCTTTTCAGCCATGCTTATTTCTGATTTGCCGAGAGCTTAAACAGCTTTAACTCACCTACCATTGGTCATAAGAAGTAGTTAGGCACATCATTAGACTCAGTAGAAAGTCCTCTA
>JAODLL010005409.1:0-10263 GCA_026546735.1 Forbesichthys agassizii
ACAGTCACGTCTGTCCGCTCCTTGCCGCAGCCCGTCTGCAACTCAGCGCCCGTCGTCAGCGTATCCCACGCTGCTACTCGTCGTCAGCGTACCACGCTGCTACTCGTCGTCAGCGCTTACCGCGCTGCAACCCGCCACCTGCATACTACGCTGCTGCTCGTCGCCAGCGTATCCCACGCTGCTACTCGTCGTCAGCGTTTACCACGCTGCTACTCGTCATCAGCGCTTGCCGCGCTGCAACCCTACGACCCTCACCAGCGGTTGTTCCAACACCTGCTGACTCCTTCATAATATAATAAATAAAGACTGTATTATTTATTTCTCCTGTCTACTGCCTCTCCTTCCCGCAATTGGGTCCGCCTCCCTCGGCCGTATCCTGACAAAATCTAATTCACACAAAACATTTGAAGTCTGTAATGTAAGTTTTTAAATGATCAAACGTGTATATATATATTTACATGTTTAACTTTACAAAGGATTTGAATGATAGCATGTTTTTCAATGGCTGGTTTTAATTATAATCTGTCAACGGTGAAGATCATCAGAACTTCAAGATGTTTGGAGTAAGTTGTTATAATATAATTTTGCTTAAACAGTATACCGTATGTATATACCGTATGTATATACGGTATACTGTATACAGTATAAGTGTTGTGTATGCTTTTACTTGCAGTTTGTGTGCTTGTTTGTGTGCTTGTTTTCTATAGCACAATAAGAATATTGTCATGAAGTAAACCTTCCCTGCAGAATACATCTCTCTGGCCCTTGCTGTCAGTTGTCAGGTCTCACTTTTGAGGTTGTTTTCATCTGAACTCTTTGTGAAGCCCGTGATCCTGCTAGGTCTGGCAAGAGGCAGGACTCTGACTGTACCTCTCAGTCCCAGTGGCAATATTGTTCCTGGTCTTTGTTATAACATATTGCACTACTCTCAAACTGCCATGTTGTTTTGTATGGGCTGCGGTTTTGTCAAGGCCTCCATCTGTCTCTATCTTTAGCATGAATGGGCCATGGTCGCTGGATCCATATTGCACTACATTCTGATTCTTGTATCATCAAAGAAGCTTGGGTTACACCAATGGTACTCAGATAATACCAGCTTACCTAATAGTCCAACAGGCAGGCTGTCTTCTTCAGGGAATAATGACAAACACATCCTAATAAAGAGGTCTGGAGGGAAACACGTGCCTCCACCAAGATCATGTTAGTTGCAGGAAAAACACAAGATAAAAAGAAAAGTTACAATACGTTCAAGATAAGAACATATACATAGACAACATTAGACTCTAAAAGCAAACCATTTTAAAATTGAACATATCTGTTCTTGTATATATACAAGAACGGTTGAAGATCATATTCTATATTAATTAGATGGTTTTGAAAATTAATAATGCAATTTCCTCTCTCTGTTATATCGGAATAGAATATGCCACTTTTCCAAGAGGAGGTCACAGAAAATGTATCTATAATCTTAAAACCCTTGCTCCACATGATCTTAAGGTGTAACTCCACCCCAGCTCTGAGCCTGACTACAACTTGTGTCAAAAAAAATGTGTCAAGGAGCTGAGTGAGGGGAGGGGGTGTACTGATGAAAACCAGCCAGGTCATTAGGTGATATTTAACGGATATGACGTGTTGCTCTGTTTAGAACCCATAAAATGCTGATTTTTATAAAAACGTGAATTTTGTCAGTATTAACAGCAGCATTGATGTGTCTCGTCACAGATCAATCATCATTTACAGCTCAAAAACACATTTTAGGGTGTACTTACACTTTAATATACAGGTAGAATATGATCTTAAACCATTCTTTCTAATATTTCCTTGTTTAATTTCAAAATAAATCACTTTTAGAGTCTAAAAGGGTCTGGGCAGGTCAGGTACCACATAAAGCATGCATACATAGGAGCAACTTGGTGCACTGTGGTATTGAAATAGTTAGAATTCACTCATTCACTCACTAAGAAATAGGGAACAATTTATGAGATGTTAAATATGTTAATAGTTTGAAATGGATGCATGGAAGATGTTCTGTATGTGTTGTTGCTCTTAGTTGGTTCTTTAAAGGAGTCAGCCGGAAGGATGCTGAACGACAACTACTGGATGCAGGGAATAAAATTGGGTCCTTCATGATACGAGACAGCGAGACCACCAAAGGTGAGAAAACCCTCAATATCATATTATTATATTAGATGAATGTTTGGATAATGTATGGTGTATACACTAGTTGATGATATGTTATTGGTATTACCGTACATGGAGGATTTATTGGGTAGATGGATGGATAGATAATGAGATACATATTGTTGGTGTCTACAACAAAGCAAATACATAAAATCAGTGGTTTAGCAACAGAGTACAGATGGATTAGAATGAACACTGAGTCATGAATACAGTAAACAAATAATGCACCCAAACAATATCTTTATCAAAACAGAAACACAAACAAACCCAAACATACTCTATTGTTTCTAGTGCAGTGTGAATCGCATAGACTTAGTTAAACTCTGGGTTAACTGTGTGAAAAGGGGCTAAGTTAGCCCATGTTAAGCTCTTTTAGCCTTGAGGCTAAGAAGATGCGGTGTGAAATGTACAGGATATTGTCAAATCAGGGGCCAGGACCTCGTTAATGGGTGACTGGGGAACTGTTGAAGTACTTGCACAGAAGTACTCAAGTAAATGCACAGAAGTGGAAGAACGTGGCCTATTGTTTTATGACTCTTTCTTTGCCTCCGCAGGAAGCTACTCTTTGTCCGTCAGAGACCATGACCCGCCAGGTGACTCAGTCAAGCATTATAAGATCCGCACACTGGACAATGGTGGATTCTACATCTCCCCTCGCATTACATTCAGCACCCTACAGGAGCTGGTCAGCCATTACAAAAGTGAGCATCCTACAGAACACAGTGTACAGTTGCATGAACTGCTGCTAATAAAAGCTAAATAAAGCTGAATGAATATGAATAAGTATGAATGTATATTTTGCCTAGGAGGCTAGCAGGCTATAGCAGAACAAACAGAAATGGAATGCTAGCATGACTTTGCATATAGAGTATACTGTCTATTGGTTTGCCATTGGTTCTGTATCTTGGGAATATGGAAATTAGGTAACAGCACACTACAGGTGTTTTATTGGGAAAACAACAGTGTAGATAATATCATCAGTCTGCAGAATAGGACAGAACCTTCTGCTTGTGTTCATTCACCCTCCTGGTGATAAGAGGGAATTACAGTAATATTTTGCACATACATCTGTGTACAGTTATAAACATGCGGTAAGATAATATTATTTAGAAGATATACATGTAAAATTACAAATAATGAATTATATAATCGCTTTTTGAGATGATCAGTACATTATTACTCTGAACGGGTAAAAATAATAAAAAGTATTATTATTAAGAATAAGAATAAGAATAAGAATGTCAAACATCATCAGACAATCATTTGTCTTCTTCATATTCCAGAGCAGGGAGATGGCTTGTGCCAGGCTCTAACAAGTGCATGCATCAGTGCCAAACCACAGAAGCCTTGGGAGAAAGATGCCTGGGAGATCCCAAGAGACTCACTCAAACTGGACAAGAGGCTAGGGGCTGGACAGTTTGGAGAAGTCTGGATGGGTAAGAGCAGTGTATGCAGCCGATTACAGCCCACGATAGATTAGTCATGATAGAAGACACTTTGGTGAGTGGACTAAACATATCTAGTCTATTGGCATGGCTAATCCGTACAAATGTGCAGTCTAGTTTAATCAATTAATCAAATTGAGTAAAATTTTATGTTCTACCCTGACCTTATTAAAATGTTGTTACTAATATTCACAGTATTCACATTATTTTATTATCAAGTGTTGGACAGCCTCACCAAAATAAGAAATAATATACTGTAGAGCAATGTGTATCCATTATAAGTTGTTTTATTAGTAAAGTAAGTTATTTCCTTTTTCTGGCATGTTTTTTTTCAATGGCTTCTTTACCATAAAACACAAAAGACATGTTTGACTGATACTATGACTTTGATGATGGTTGTGTCATGTTTTAAAACGCATGAATAATTGACCATTAAACAGTGTTATACAATGTCAATCAGATGCATTACAACAGAAGAGTTTAATTCAGCAATACTGCAGCTATCAGTAAATGTGTAAATGAAATAAAGCAAGGTTTAAATCTTGGTTTAACAAACATTATGATGTATCCTTATATAATCTAGTCTAGTATAGGTTAATGTAATTTTAGCTCATTAAATCTAGTCTAATCCAAATGAATGCAACTGCATATATACTAATGTTGTCTAATTTATCATAATATAGTTATGATCAGATCATCAGTTTGCTAAGTGATGCACAGTATGATTAGGTGTATTGATGAGAAGTGCTTCTTCTCAGCCACATACAACAAGCACACCAAGGTGGCTGTGAAGACCATGAAGCCAGGGAGCATGTCAGTGGAGGCTTTCCTGGCAGAAGCTAACCTCATGAAGACACTGCAGCATGATAAACTGGTGCGCCTCAATGCTGTGGTCACGGAGGAACCAATCTACATTATCACGGAGTACATGGAGAAAGGTCTGTGTTTCTTTTTGCCTTTATTTTGTTTGTTGTTTTTTGTCTCAGCTTTGACACATGTGTAGGCTACTCATTAAACTCATTGTGTTTTACAATGTGTTTTTTGATGTACAGGCAGTTTACTGGATTTCCTGAAGAGCGATGAGGGAAACCGTGTTCAGCTTCCCAAACTTATCGACTTCTCTGCCCAGGTGAGGTTCTGCCATTTCTACTTGAGCAGTAAGCACCTTAACCTGGTTAACTGCTATATGGCCTTTGCTCCACCCAAGCAAACGTTTGTGTTTAACATTTCAATATTCAAAGCATGCATGTTTGTTTCAGAACGTGGATTTGATTGTACAGTTGATAATTTCTGTAAAAACCTGAACCTGACATTATTGGGGCAGCTGTGTAAAGTAAATATTAAAGGTATAGTCAGTGATTGTAAGCTAATCCAATGTTAGTCAAATTCAACAAATTCTTACAGTCTGCTAGCTGCCTGTTCTATGTGTACGCTAAAATAAAATAATCCGGTGTTACTACACAGCTCTGAGGCTCTGTAAATGGGAACACAAAGTAGTGCAGACTGCATCACACCACACTGCCCTCCTGGGAATGTGTATCCAAAGTAGGGGGCAGAGAGAGAGATATTTTTCTTCCTGGTGGAGCCACTAGTTTGAACCACTAGTTTATACATGCAATACATACTACTAATTTTGCCTTGACTATTTTGTTTTTGTTGTAGATTGCTGAGGGCATGGCTTACATTGAGCAGAGGAACTACATCCACAGAGACCTGCGAGCTGCCAATATTCTGGTTAACAAGGGCTTGGTGTGCAAAATAGCAGACTTTGGCCTTGCACGCATCATTGAAGACAATGAGTACACAGCCAGGGAAGGTAAGTCCTAATTTTACAAGGTATTTGTGTTGTGATTGTCTCAGGTGTAATTAGGATAGTACCCACTGGGAGGATAAGGAAAGGCAAAATCCCCTGAATTGGTAAACATGGAAAGTGGTATTGCATTCACTCTATATTCATTTGTTACTGCAGGGGTCACCAGACCCTATAGTGGCTAGATATGAGCTCATGTTTGGCATCACATGTATCACAGCTTTAATTCTGACCTGTCAAATATGAATTATGTGATTCCTGTAGAACATTTTCAACTGTGTTATAGTGTCCCTTGAATCATAAATAGTTGACATGTCTGTTTGCTTGAATCATAATCATGTGTACAGTAGCAATGTAGGTATGGAGGATTAGTGTTGTCAACCTGTAGTGGGAAAAGAGAGGAATGCTAACCACTGGTACTATGGGATGGGTTGCTATGAGCCATTCTAATCACATTTAACTTCATGAACGCATGTCTAGTGGATGGGTGTCATAGATGAATAGATGGAAATGTTACATAAAACTGGGTCAGTGTTCCGTTAACTGTGAAGAACAGGAAGTGTGAGACCACATGTGAAACCTACATTGAGGTATACATGAGTTGATTATCGCCATCTGTTGCTACTTCTATTCCTTGTTCAGGAGCCAAGTTCCCCATTAAGTGGACAGCCCCTGAAGCCATCAACTATGGATCTTTTACCATCAAGTCTGACGTCTGGTCCTTTGGTATACTGCTGACTGAAATTATCAGTTATGGTCGCACACCATATCCAGGTCAGGAATCATAAAATAAGTTTAAGTTTTGTTACTTATATTGGTAGTTTATTTATTTGAACATAACTGTGAGTGTAACAAATAGGGATTGCACTGACTAGACTGTATACCAGGGCTATTCAATTACAAATTAAAGTTGGCCAGATTTTACCAAGAAAAACTGTTGGTGGGCCACAAATGTAATTATATATCAGTGAGCGTCTACGAGAGTGAGACAACGAGAGCATCCACCCTGCAGCTTGGTTAATGTTCAATGTGTCAAGTCAATGGCGAAGGTTTTCTATAGAATTATAGGATGCCGCTAATTCCAAGTCTCTCTGGCATATGGGCTTTTGCACAACAAAATAGCAGCCACGCCCATATTCGTTCAGTTTGCAGTGTTCTACAACTGAAATTACATTTACATAATCTACATAATTTGTAATTTGTACAAAGTAAAGACAAAAACAAAAATTAAATTGGGTAGACTATGGGCACCAAATTCCAGGTATTCCTACTGGTATGGGTTCAAATGTGACTAGTACCATACCCAACCATTATCCTCAGGAGCGCTGCACTGTGCGGTGCACTTGTCACTCACTTGGACTACTACATTACATTTACAAACAGGCTATGTCATGATTTCTTGGCTGTAGAATAGTTAATAACTAATTCACAGTAATATATTCACTTGATTCGTAACGTGCTTTTACAGTATTATGAACTAATGTATTGTGGTCAAGGGTGTAATCCCCTCATGGTCCACATAGGTTGGTGGGACGCATTTGGCTGCTAATGGAATAGGCCTGCTGTAGACTTTCTATATTATGTGTCATTAAAAAGCTATATGCTCATTATTTACATTTTGTGTTCTTGTCTGTAGGAATGACCAATCCGGAAGTGATCCGTTCCTTGGAGAAGGGCTACCGCATGCAACGCCAGGAGTGCTGTCCCAAGGAACTCTATGACATCATGCTGGAGTGCTGGAAAAATAAGCCTGAGGACCGGCCTACCTTTGAATACCTGCAGAGTGTTCTAGAAGACTTCTACACTGCCACAGAAAGCCAGTACCAGCAACAGCCATGATATTTTTAAGAAAGGCGGCCATCAATGCAGAGATATATTGTGTTGCACTGCTGTATAAATCGTATCATAAAAACTTCACTATATGTGAACATACAGTACAGTGATTGTGTTAGTTATCTTACATGATTATTAAACGTATAGTATGTTTTGCCAACTGTACATGCTATATGCAAAACATATCAAGAATACTAACCGAGCATATATAATGGTCATGAAATAAAACTACGCATGAGCAAACATTGCATGTTCAAATATAAAGTTTATAACATATTTATAGATTTTTTGAGTTTACTTACTGTTGCTGTCTCCCCAACCCTCCAAAAAGGTTGCTTCAACATAGTTGAAACAACCACCGTATAATGCTGTAGAACAATAGTATAATATTTTATTGATAATGTGCTTCAAAACGTTTATGGACGTGGACAGTCTACCAGTCTTACACAGATTTTGCTTTGGCCAAAATGCTTGGAAGTCAAGGGTACTGTATGTGCCCATTCTTCAATTAAATAGGTCTGCTATTACAGTGACTGCCTGTCTCTAAATAACAGTTTCTGTATAGTGTACACAACATTTTGTTTAAGAATTGAAAACAGAATGAGTTCACAAAAAGTGGCAGGCTGATTGGGAAACTGGTGTTCTGCATTTATATTCTATAGACCCTGTTTGTTTGACTGAATCGTAATTCGTTTGTTGTGCCTTTTTATGTAGCAGATTTAATTGAGCCTTTTTATAATTGATATTATTAATAATAAACAATACATATAATTTCTTACATCATGTGTATACACAGAGCTGGGGTATGGCATGAGAAATAAATTTGCAATCTATTCTTCCAGATCATTTCTTTAGTGCTTGTTGATTTATTAATAGACACCATGTTTGCAGGCGTATATTTCTTTCTGTAGATTTAAATAAAATATTTATTTTTAATATACTATAAAATGTACCATTCTATATTGAATTCCTGATATTTTATATAGAAGTATAAAGCACTTGTTTCTAAATTATCAGTTTATATACTGATAATTTAACTAGTAAGTTACTCAAGGACTCTGCTAAAGCAAGCTTCTGTATCTTGGTTGTCTTGTGTGCAATACTAATATGGGCAAAAGGGTGGCAATAGTGTGGACATTGATAGATATTAGCCTACTTTATTATTGTGTATCAATACAATATGTGAAAACATTTGAACAATTGCTGTGGTATATTCTTTGCTTGCTTGGTGATAGTTGAATAAAATTGTTCTGAAACTTTCACACAGGGTGTATTTCTTTCTTCAGATTATTTCGTATTAGATTGTATTTCATATTACCGTTAGTTTAGCTTCGAGTAAATTCTGGGACACTGCTAAAATTATCTTGTTTGTTGTGTAGCAGTTTGGTCAGCATTGGCTGTTTTTAAATATGCATTATAAATAAACTGCCACTATTTAAACCAAAAGTGACATTTCTTCCTGTTACATGTCCTGTTACATGTGTTTCATTCGTCCTTCATGACCATAGGTGAGAGTAGGAACTGGCTCCAGACGAGGGACCCGGCTTCCTCTGGGCAGGGTAACTCCTTCTCTTTGTACGTTCTCCATGGGGGTCTTCTGAACCATTCTTAGTCTGGCCCCTCCCCTGAGACCACTTTGCCTTGGGAGACCCTACCAGGAGCACAAGGCTCCAGACAACACAGCCCTCAAGTTCATAGGGGCACCAAACCTCTCCACCACGATAAGGTGATGGTTCCCGGAGAGTGTAAAATTATAATTTAGGTTAATTAATAATTAACAAACAAACAAATTTAGTTCTGATTAATTTGAGCAGAATAACTTATAGCACAAGTTCCACATATACATAGGCTACTGTATATGTTTTAACTATATTAATATGCCTACATTATGATACAAACATTATTGTACAATCACAAATGTAAATCATTCTCATGAATGCAATTCCAAATAGAAGCCTATATATTATTTTGACTTTCAACACTGTCTGTTATTTATGTAAGTAGCCTACATACTGTAGCTTATATGTTTTAGCAAAGCAAATAGGCTACTTTCAGTAAAATAACCCTAGCCTATAAAACACACAGACATTTAAAAACATATTTTCTTCATCTGACTAATACAATAAACAATAACAATAATACAATAAAGGAATGAAATGAAAAACTAATGAAAAAATGAAAATGAAAAACTGAAAATGAGAAAATGAAAAACTGAAAATGAAATGAAATTAAATTAAATTAAAAACTAATACATGACTCTCTTGAACCGAACTAGAACGACTGTCGTCGTGGTATTTCCGCTCACGTCATCAATGACACGTGTATTCAAGATGGCGGCCGCGGCAACGGTAAGAGAAGCGAAAGATTTTCCCTCAAACGCTTTCTTGCTCTCACTTTATATTAAGTCAAATTATTTTAGGGATATATTGCCGTGCATGTGTTAACCTTACCTCGAGGTTGTACGTGTGGATTTACGAGTCTTTCTATTCTGTGCTTCTGTGGGAACGAGTTTCATAATGTATGTTGCTAGCCAGATTGAGCGGAAGCTAACGTCGTCTAGCCGGTGTGTTGCTACCTCACATTTAAATCACTACAATGTTTTTATGTCCCCTACACAACAATGTATGTTCTAAAACTACAACTAACAATATTGTTTGGTTGTCATTTGTTACACATTTGGTAAAAGTTGGCGAACGTAACTTTGGACTGGTGTGTAGCTGCTAACATTCCCATTAGGTAAGGTTAGCCGGAGGAAAAGTGACAGCTACTGTACGCAAGCCTTTAAAACAAACTTGGAAGTGTTTTCTGGTGTTATATTTTCCTCCAGTAGCGTCTAGTATTGCTGTTATAACGTCGCCTAATGTTGCCGTTTATATATTTAAATTGCATGCCTGACAAGCCCAACTTTAGATGTGGTTTGTATTGTAGTAGTAGTAGCATTCCTTCACAGTACGTCTTTGGGGGGGGGGGGGGGGGGGGGGGGGGGGGCGGGGG
>JAODLL010005410.1:0-10560 GCA_026546735.1 Forbesichthys agassizii
GCTGGGGATGGTAGAGCTTGATGTGTAGGCAAGTCAGCAGCTCTTCTTCAGTTTCTATGGTCTGAGACACCTCCATTTCTTCTGCTGTTGTTTCTAAGTCTAATGTATCCTATGCATTGCCAAAGAAAATATTTACAAAAAACTGGATCCAATCACACAAAAAACTTTTATATTTTATATAATTTTATATATTTTGGGTATGTATTGTATGTTACCTGAACAAGTAGACATATAGCTATAGCTATAAGACACTGACGATCGATTCAGCTCCGTTTGATCACGCACGTACACGCCAGCAGTTAAACGTTTTCACTGAGCACGGGTAATACCAACCTAGGAATGAGCTAACGGTGTCAGATGATAACATGGAAATAGAAGGAATGGAACAGGAAGAGAAGAGGCACCTCCTATTTTTGCAAGTTACAATTAACTTCTTTCATCAGCCACCGTTTAAAAATGAATACGTTAAGATTGCTCACTCTCCACCCAGCCTTGTAAGTCTTGTATTCATCATGTCACGCATGCGTATAATTTACAATGGATCGTCTGAAAGTAATAGGCTGCTAATTCAAACAATTTGTAACACGTTGTATACGATTGTAAAGATATGGCAAGTAAATAAAAAACCAAACCCCCTGATTATAACGTAAGTCCTATTGGCTATAATCAACAACCAGACCCTCTTTGCGGGTGTAAAACAAAAAGGCGGAAGTAAGTGATACTATGCATCTTTATCCTGACCAGATCTATGGACAAGACGTGGGATTTCCCGGGGAGAGCAAGTGCAGTTATACAATACAGTGGTTTCGGTTAACCACATATTCATGGACACTGAATTAATTTACTGTTACGACACAAAAAATGTTTTACCTGGTGGTTTGCCTAGGCTAAATTAATCTGCATTAGGCCTATCCGATAAACTACTAACAAAGAAAGGCGCATAATAAAACTAAACATATAGGCTATTAGTGTAGCCTATTGCTCACAGTTGATTCGTGTTCCGGTTCTTCTGTCTATAGCCTACAAATGACAATGCTTTGTAGTTCCTGACACGTACGATATCCATTCAGACAACAATACAATGACATATTACTCCCCCTGGACAAGCTGCGACCAAATTAGCGGTTATAAATAACCCTCTTACTTTTTGTTAGATCTAACAACTCACACTTTGCTTGCCGTCTAATATTTAATTAGACTAGATACCTTGTTCATTAGTCCTACTTTATGTGTAGGCCATAGCTACAAATGTTCCTGCCAACTGGCGGACACCTCTCACGTGGTTTCCCCAAAGTGGGTTTCTAGGGAGTTTTTACTTTCCCCGATGGGAATATAGAGTTACAGCAGACAGCCCTTTGAGGCTGTAATTTTACCAATAACTGTAGAAATAAACCACATTTGATTTATATTATGTAGTACGATAGGGTTATTGCATAAATAAGATATAGGCTACAGCTATAGCCTACTACACAGCCTACACTATATCTATTAACACGCCGTTAACAATAGGCTACATTAAGTTGCTTGAACGGAAAGTTAGAGACCAATTATGTGTTGTTGGGACAGCTGAGGCAAAACACATGGAGCAGTGATAGCAATTAGAACAACGAGGACATCCGCAGGTTTGGAAGGGAAGTGCACGAACATACTACACTCGTCTACCCTATACATTTCTCCAGTGGACTAGAATGTTCAGCGATGGTCCCACCCTGGTATCGTAGAATTGTCCATAGAGCGTACAGTCTAAATATAGTCAAACAATAGCCTAATAATTATTCTACATTGCAGGTGTGCTGTGTACACCTTATAGTTTCACATAATACATACGAATTAATTTAGACTTTGACTGTCACCAAGCAAATACATTCAAAATTACATATTATTTTTCTGTTAAACCTTATTCAGGTTATTGACTGTAGGCTCAAAGAGCACACGTCCCTATAAATAAGTAGTTATTTAGTTATGGCTAGTTAAAATAATTTATCTTTAATTTCCTGAGGGTGGCAGTAGAGCACAATGTCACAATCAGTCTTTCTTGGTATAGCTACATTATTTACATAATGACATGACCAACATGTTTTTGGAAGGCTGCTATTTGGCCTCTTGATGTAATCAAGCTGTATTTTTTACATTTCAGACTTGGATTTGTGTGCTGCAGTTAGAAAACTCAACTTAAGACTCCAATGTAAAAGTTGATTACATACTGTATGGCTTGCTTGTTAAATCCCAGGTGAATTTCAGGTCTTGCAGAGAACACATATGGTAATACACAATTTCAAGACTGATTTTCGAGCATGTCATTTTGTTAATATTTGACTTCCAGACTAGAAGTGAAATGGATAATTTGCATGTTTGCTGTGTTTTTTCTTGGATGTTGTAATCGTGTGTAATTTAGATAAATAATTTTTTTTATTGTGCTGCAATCTACTGACATTTCTAATGAAAAAAGAATTAATTTATTATAGTCAATAGTAAATCCAAAAATGATTTCCTTAAGTCCTTTTTATAATTGATTATGTTATTAAATTGTAATTAAATGGCTTGCATTATTACAAACGACTAATGTATTAGTTTAAGGGCACACATGAGAACTGAAAAAGTCAGTGCTTTCAGTGACACAATTAAGCATGGAGTCTACCAACCCACACAAGTTGATATCAGGCAATCCAATCAGTTTCTTTATGTTAGTCTGTGTCTGTATACAGGTCATTGTGATTTAGCAGGGCTTTTGAAATCAAAAGCCATTCATTTGAATAATACTGCCCTTCCATCTGAATCCTATCTGAAATACACAACGGATTGAGAACTACTTTTGTGAACATGCGCAATTGTTTTTCTTGCAAGAATTGGTTTCTCTAGCATAAAACCCCAGTCTTAGTGGAAGAGAGACTTGATCACTAAGACTGGTCTTAGATCACTTGATCACTTAAATGGTCTCCCGTCGCTACAATGGGAGACCCATTTAAAGTCAATTAGGCATGAAACATAGGCCACACATTTGCAGCTCTAGCGATAGCCAGCTACAAAACAATAGAACGTCATTCATTTCAAGGAGGTTAGACCATGAATAGAGTTAAACTTGCAAACTGCTTTCTTGGATGCTGCTTTGTAGAAGACAACACTGCATCAACCCCCAGCCTATAAGAGTTTACTTGATTTTTTTATGGCAACGTTATAACTTTGTTTGTTGGTTTGACAGAAATGTCTTAACGACTACAATATGTGCATTACATTTACATAAAATACCAGAAACATTGTTTTGCTAATAATCAGTAATGCACAAGCAACACCTCATTAACTTGCTCCTTCCCGGTTAAAGAAAAACTTCCATTAATAGTTAAAAACCTCATGGGATAAAACCGCCATCCACACATTGTCTGGGACCATGGGCGTAGATTTTGTTTCAACATTGAAGGGGAACATATATATAGAGTACATTTTAAGAATCAACCACTTCGTTTTCTGTATTCTAGGGAAGTTCTTTGGAACAAATTGTGCCTTCTTGCATGAACATATGGTGAAATTGTTTTTATTGAAAGGAAAACGTTAAATACAGGAACCTTGGCACAATTCAAAATCTATGAAAACTATTGCAGTAAGGGTTATAAACTATGTATTTCTCTGGTGGCCATAGGCCTATTTCATATTTTTCAACATAGGCCTGATTTACTCTTCTGTCCTCTTTTCTTTGGGGTAAGTAAATATGCATGTGACATAATTATGTCAATGGTCAATTAATTCATTTGAATTAATGTATGAATTACTGGACTTCAATAGCTCATACTATATGCTCATGTTCAAAACCTTCTGCATATTCAAAACATCTGTGTTTTGGGATGATAGGCTTAAATAGCTGATTTAAAACAATAATAGTCTACTACACATTTGGGCAACATATTCTAGCAGCCCCAGTGCATCATTCATGTTTTTATTGGGGATTGGGGACTAATACACTTGTTCTAAACATTGAGGAGGACACATCCCCTGCATCCCTCCTAGAATCGATGCCTATGTCCGGTACCACGTCAGTATCTCCCCGTGACAACACTCCCTTATGCCGGGTTGTGTCAGGCTTCGTGTGTGGCGAGGGACTCAAGCGCAGAAACAGACAGGCAGACAGCAGAGAGGCGGTTTAAGGCTTCTTTAATGAGGTTCAACACAGGACGACACAATACACGGTTGGCCTGCTCCATGTATGTGGACAAACAAACGGTGTCGGACAGGTAGGGAATGCAGCTTGACGGGGCCGTACCTCAGAGTGTACCCGGGCTGTAGCTGGACGAGACGGGTAGAATGCAGCGGACGAACGAGGCGAGGCGTCAGGCAGGACAGAGGGCTCTTTCCTTCGAATAAGGTCGCTGGTAAGTGCTTCATGGATTGAGATGCAACAAACTGGCACCCGCTGATAGGGGTGAGTGGTATACGACCCTCCGCGCAGGAAATGAGGAGACGCATTCCTGCGTGGAGGGAATTGCCGGGGCGCTGTCCAGCGCTGATACTCCTTAACGGCGCTGTCCAGCACGGTCGCGAACCGTGACATTTAGACTACACCATCTTCCCGAACTACAAGCACACACTCCGTACACTGTTCAGCTGTAGTTATTTGATGGAGATGGCTTCTGGATAATAATTGGGCTTCATCAATGACATAGTGCTCCGTACAAACGTATTAAATAATATAATAAAACATTGTAAATGTCAATTTAATAGCCTATTTGCTCGTGATAACTAGGGGATGTAAAGTATCAAATGACCGAGGCAACAACAATAAGGAATAACAAAGAACATTTAATCTACAAAACAACACAGGCATGAAAGCAAAATAACCCGCAAGGGTTATATGATACAAAAACACTATATATACACGCTGACAGCAATCATTCTCATATAAGACAGGTGTGTGAGGCCCTGATTGTTACCTGGCTCAGATCAGCTGTTAGTACTCCGGGGAGCGCGTGCGAGAGCGCGCAGGAACGGTAGGCACTGGCCCGTCCCGGGACCGCGGCGTGACAGGGGATAGGTATTATTTTTAATTTGTTGTGGTTAAAAAAATATTTAAAAGTATTATATTTGATGTCAGACATGGTAAATGTTTCTAGTTGCTTTTATCTAGATTAATGATCTGTCATAATTAGCAAAAAACATACAACATACAGTATGTGCATGCAAAATATATAGCAATAATAATAGCTAAATATGTCTTTGTTTAATTTAGTTTCTTGCAACAACGTAATCACTAATTGTCCAATTAAGTGCATACAGTGTGTTAATCCGCTTCATAGAATCATACTGCGGGCGCTGACAGCTGCGGTTTCTAAAAGACACATCTGCTATAGTAGCCTTAATTCGTGAAATTAACACTGTGCTTGTGGATACATAAGGCTCTGGTTATCAAAACGTTACACTCCTGTTCCGCATACCAGCTGTCCCTTACTCGCTGTTCTGGCGCTGCGTGACGAACAACTATGACCCCCCATTCTGCTAACTGTACCTCAATCAACATAAGATCTGAGCAGGGAGTCTATTCTCTGCTGCGGATCTGTTACAGTTAAATCTAGAACTACACCAAGGCGTGGACTATAGCGACTGAGCATATTCTAGCGACAACCTATAACCATTTCTGTCGTCGCGATTGTGCATGTCCCACGTGCTACCAACACACTCTACCTATCTTCTGAGTCTGCGCACGTTAACGTTTAAAATAGCCAAAGAATGGAATGGTTTGATGTGGCACACGTTTTCCACTTTTTTTCTGCCTATGGTACAGCTGTACTGCACAGGGAAGTTGTAGCATCTGTTCTATTTTTTTAAATATAAATAAGACCACACTACAGGATTTATTTAGTTCTTAGTGTTATCAGCACGGTTGTGGTTATCTCAGGCATAGCACAGAGTCCTCCTCTATTCTAAATATAACTTTAATATTCCTGATAATCGGTTAACGGGTGTGGCGTATCGATACAAAAAAACATTATGTTATCTGATTGCCCAAAAGTGAACATTACACACACTTTCAGTTTTAGTTTGGTTCAAACTAATGTAATATCACCACCTTCTCCAATAAGCGGAAACAATGAGACCTGTTTTCCGGTTTTGTCATGTGACGTTCAACATAATTAAATTATTGCAAGATAATTGTAAGATAATACACTTTTTGTCAGACTCACCAAATATCTCCTCGCTATCTTATAGTTCTCTGTACATGTTTAAACAATAATCTGGTACTTCTACACAACCCTGGCTCCATAAACAATGTGGTGAAATTAGCAATTAGAAATTAGCAAGCATTCTAATAAATGATTGACCCTGCCTTGCTCCTTTAACACTGCTTCAAACCAATATGGTTGCACCACTGTGTCAGGGGCTGTGTTTTCCAACAACAGCTCAACCGTCGCCAAGCCATGGTGGAGCAAAGCAATAGCCTACTTATGACAGCACAGTAGAAGAAGGGTGGGGTGAGCAGTGATACATTTCCATTAAAGCAAAAGTCACTGAAAGGGAGTGATTGAGCAAGAGCTACATAGACAGGGTCATTTAAGCATGTCACAGATATTGCATTAAGACTACTTCTCCACTTGTCAACATGTAGAGAAGGAGCATTATTTTGCCTTTGAGACTTGACTTGTAATTTTCCCTGAAAGACTTCCTCTAGTATACAGGAATACCTTATACAGTATAATACAGTTGATCGCTGAAAACCAACACAATGCTTTTGCCAATTTTAAATGTTGATTTATGATTAACAAACAAACAAACCCAGCACAATAGAATTTGTGGGGTTCTGGGGTTGCTATGAAGTAACAAAAGTGTGCCATTAACACACAGCATTTCAACTGTAGGTAATATTTAATTAAGCAAAATTGCTCAGTACAAAGATTATCTAAGCAGGCAATCCCCTGCCATGTTTGAATCTGTTGTTAGTTACTGCACATAAATGTGCTGTAAGGGTTTACACAGGTCATGGTAATTGGTACACTATAGTCATCATGAACAGCAGATAACTACGAATGGAAAACATGTGGATGATTGTTAAAGAAACTTATAGGTGTGGAGCGTACAGTACACGTTGAGTGTTTTTGGATACGTAACATTTTCTTAACAAAAAATATACAATATAAATGTTATGTTTTGTGTAACCTACTAATTCATTTGGTGTATGAAAAAATAAATAAATACATAAAAAAACATAATGTCAACTTGGCCTCTGATTTGTGACCAAAGTAAACAAACATAACAGCAATGCTAATGTATTATAAACATCTTATGAATGATGAGAAATCCATGTTTCATCCCAGGAATGACATTACAAAGTATCATTGTTGTTGTCATTTAGACTGTATTTCAGGCGTGACATTACCTATAGAATGAGAAATGGATGAGTCAGTCTATGAATAAAATCGTGTCACTGCTTGCACATATACTATGGCTCAAAGGTTATTTTAAAATCATGGCAATAAAGTTTCAGTTACTGGTTCCAGAAAACCATTTATTTCAGAGGAAACTCCCTACAGTCAAATATTTGCATTACTATTACTTACACTGGAGGTTTTGCATATTGTATATGCACCTTTATATTAAGCATCTATTTGATGTGTGTCTGGATTTTACCCTATGTTTGAAACCTCTCACGTGCCTTTCACCAGAAAATTGAGAGCCGATCTGTGACAGGTGGCAATCAGGGCCTCCCATACCTGTCCCTCGTCTGGTGATTGCTCCCCTGTCCTTATATTCTGTTCAGTTTGTGTTGCCCCTTGCGGGTTATTGTTTGTGATCTGTTTACATGCTTTATTAAACATACCTTATTTAATGATTATACGCAGTTGCCTTCGTTACTCATTACACTTGCTTTACTCTTTCCCCCTACAGCTATTATATGCTAACACTAGCTACCCTACAGCTATTATAGGCTACTAGCTACCCTACAGCTATTATAGGCTAACACTAGCTATCTTACAGCTAGTATAGGCTAACACTAGCTACTTTACAACTGCTCACATTTATATACACAGTAGTTTCAAACAGTAAACAGGACAGACATTTAGGGTTCTCGGGTGCTATAACGAAATCAATTTATTTTGATTGATTGATTATAGGTGCACTGTTAAATGTAATATATCTGGAGAAAGTGTTTTGCCACCAGATTATCTTTTCAGCACGCACACACAACAGGCAGCCAGCAGGTCATGAGCAGATAGACACTGATCGTGACAAACATTGTATTATCTTACAATTTCTGACTAATACTGAAAACCGGGAATACATAAAAGAAGAAGATTGAGCGAGATCTACAGATCCACATTATCAACAAAAACATGACTTAAAGCATCCCAAATATGTATGGAGTTATTGGCACCTTTCTTATCTCTAAACCCAACAATTATACACGTATATTTTGCTGATGCCTGAAGTGCAAAAGATACTTAAATTAAAATTTAAATGTTGCAATCACTTTCCTATAAATAAAAGTGAATGAATAAGTAAATTAATATACCCTCGGCTTGAGGTTAAAAATGTCTCATTCAAGGAAGTCTTTCTATTTGCAGTTCTCTTCATAATTTGAGTCACATGGTCGGTGTCACATAACTAAATAAAGTGCTATCGTTGGCCCACTTGATGCTAACATCCTATGAGACACTTGGTTATGTAATTCAGAGTTGTGTATACCATTCACAATTACATTAAGAATGCGTTTTAAATTTCAATTCAACTGATACATTTGATCTAAGTTTATAAATCACTTGTGTGCATTATAGATAAATGCCCACAGATATCAATAATGTTAAATTTGTGTAAAAATGCTATTCCATGTTAGGTAATCATATTATGAGATTAATCCAATTGAAATATTTTAATACATCCATGGTTACAACACCGCTAGTCTCAGCCTCTTCAATTCAAAGGGCACTACGTCACATAAGCACCTCTGTGCTGAACGTCTGATGCATATACCCTCATAAGATCGACACTTTACTCTCTGACTTTCCGGAAGTAATACTGTTGATATCCATTGGCTGTTAGCATTGTCATTCACAAGTATGTCTCCGTTATTTCCGGTGCAACGATAGCGCAGTGCTTTATTTACTCATTAAAATGTTACATTTATTTTAATCAGTAACCGTAGCCTACTCATTTTACAGATTTACAATACCTGTAAAACAGCCAGACTTCTTGTTTAGATTTCCTCATTGCAAGTTTGACATTCGACTTGGTCATTGAGTTACGTAGTTGGTCGTCGTGCATGTCAATCAAAATACCTTGCATGTCAAGTAGGCAGGTACTGACGCAGTTAGCCAGTGCTGTGTCCCAGACTTTACGTACGGAAACGTTGGCTGTGCGAGGCTACGACGCCGCATTCATCGCACCGTATGTTCATAACGGTGCTAAAGCCGGCCGGCAATATGGAAATAGTGGAAGTCTGGCGAGTTATTTATTTTGTCTAAATATTTAAGAAGTGTTTTGCAAAGCACATCTCAAGTATCCTAATCTTCTGCAGTTTCCTCTAATACAGTTAAAGCTGGTGTAGGTCTCCCCCCATGAGATCAGTGCTCTGCTTTACAATATGCCTACTGTTTGTGGGCTATGAAACAGTGATATGCTATCTAACAGTAGACTATTGTATTCAGTGGTGAATCCTTCCTTATGTGATAAGAGTTCCAATAATGTTTAGTGCATTTTAGCTATGTTTAATTGATAGTCTACACTATATAATTAATATTAGGCCTATAGGCTATATTTGTATGTGCGTGCATAATAGCCTACCATTACACTGCCAATTTAGTCTACACTTTTGAAAGTTCTGTCATTCTATGAGTTATGTAAGGCTATTCTGTAGAGACATAACATGAATACTGGGAAAATACAGGTAATATGGAAAACATTTGAAGATCTTGCTACTTTGTAAATGGAGTTTAACTTTAGCAAGTTCTGACTAGGGGATCACAAGACATTCCCAGAGACCTCCTCCCAGCCGGACGTGCCTGGAACACAGGCGCCCAGGGAGCATCCTTACTAGATGCCCGTACCACTTTAACTAGTTCCTTTCGATGCAAAGGAGCAGCGGCTCTACTCCGAGTTCCTCATGGATAGCTGAGCTTCTCACCCTATCTCTAAGGGAGACGCCAGCTACCCTTCTGAAAAAAACAATTTAGTCCGCTTGTACCCGTGATCTTGTTCTTTCGGTCCTGACCCACCCTTCATGACCATAGGTGAGGGTAGGAACGAAAATTGCCTGGAAGATTGAGAGCTTTGCCTTTCGGCTCAGCTCTCTTTTCATCACAACAGTGCGGTAAAGTGATTGCAATACCACTCCCGCTGCTCCGATTCTCCGGCCAATCTCTCGCTCCAATGTCCCTTCACTCGCGAACCCAGAGGTACTTGAACGAGGTAACCGATGGAGGGTACAAATGGTTTCCTGCTGAGAACCATGGCCTCAGATTTTGCGGTGCTAATCCTCATCCCAGCCGCTTCACACTCGGCTACGAAACGATCCAGTGAGTGCTGGAGGTCACAGACCGATGATGCCATCAGGACCACATCATCTGCAAAAAGCAGTGATGAGAT
>JAODLL010005411.1:0-10560 GCA_026546735.1 Forbesichthys agassizii
CTGAACACATCAACATGCCAACATTCACTCAAAGTTATAGCGCCACCTACTGGCAACATTATTATATACGTTTTATGCTTTCATTCCCTGCTCCTAGCATGTTGCCTACATTTTCTACAGAATCGTCTCACGCAACACATATAATGATTCATATCCGAAATCGCGCCACGCCCCGACGTGCGTTACGGCGCGAGGGCCTGCCCAGTGTTGCTTGCTCAAATAAATATGGAGGCGGGGCCTCACACCATGTGACCGCCACGAGCCAATGAAATTCAACCAATCAATAAAAGGCCTTAGAAAGGTCTGACCCACATCAAACTCGTCAGTATTAGGTCATATGAATCCCCAACAACATATTAAAATTAGGGCATTTTTCGGCTGTAGGGGGCGCTACAGTTTGTCATCAATACTGAGATTTTCAAATAGCAATATCTCTGTGCTCTTTTGGGCCACAGTTACCAGATGAGTTACAGATTGTGCAGCACCTAATGTTGAACATAATACCCTCTTGAAGCTTTGAGATGCGCCATCTTTTTTTTCTGCTATTTTGAATTATTTGAAAAAGCATAAAAAGTTTTCATAGGTCACAAAATCTGTCAAATCTGCACCAAACGTGGTATACATGCTCATCAGATGAGCACTCACAAAAGCTATCCCCTGTCGTTTTGATTTTTGATTCCGTTTGTCCGCGAGAGGCAACCAAATTTTGGTGGCAAAGCCGCCAAACAGGAAGTGGCAATTCATATCAGCAATCGTAGGTCCAAATGCCACCATAATTAATATTCATTATTGTCAAGACGTCCCGAAAAGATTTGCCGAAGATGGCGTCAATCGGCCATATGGGGGAGCTATAAATCAGTTTAAGTGTGAATTACTCTTAAATGCAAGCAGATACATCAACCAAAGTTGGTCAGTATATGACTTGGTAGGTCTTCAACACACAGTAAAACTTTCAGGTTTCTATGATCTTAGCAAGAAAATTGAAAATTTGACGTGTGTATGCTTGGACCCCTAATTGCTGCTTGCAGCTATATTTATTTTTCTATCTGCACAAACAGTAATTTTGAGATTTTTAGGACTTCCACTCTAAAGCTGCTAATGCTTGCAATGGGCAATTTTTCTTCTGAGGCAGCTGTGTTTTTAGACCTCAAAAAGGCTTTTGACACTGAATCACAAAGCACTTGTAAACAAACTTAAAACCTTTTAATATGCAGTACAAGCAACCAACTGGGTTGCATCATACCTCCAAAGTAGGGAACAATGTGTAAAAATCAATACAGAACATTCAATCCCATCTCAACTTAGAATGGGTATTCCACAATGCTCCATTTTGGGGCCTCTACTCTTCATTTTATACATAATCTACCAGCTTGCTGGAAAATAACAAGTTGTCAAATGTGTGCAGATCATGTATAGCTGCAGATATATTAACAATTTAAATGAAATGCAAATCCCAATGGCTCAAAAACATTAATTTAACTCTAAATTAAATTGTAAAAAAAAATGTCTCAATGTGTTTCTCTATGAAAAGGAAAACAAAAGACAAACGTAGAATCAAAGTAGAAAATGAGGAAATAGAAGAAGTCGGTGATGTGAAATCTTTGGGGATGATTTTGGACTCGAAATTAAAATTTGATAAACATGTTAAAAAGCTATATGCAAGAATATAAAGACTAGTTTGAACTGTTTTAGAATGATAAGACATTACATACTTCTTAAAGCAGCTAAACTTTTATGCATACCATAATATTTTCAAAAATATAATTTTGTGTTACTTGGGGCTCAGGTAACAACGTCAACTGTCAAACCCATTACATCACTATACAAGCAAGCTTTGAAAATGTTGGACCAAAAACAAACTAAATGGAATCATTGCATTATTCTGAACAAATAACTTGCTCAGTTACGACGTTTTATCAAGTTTCCTTTTGTGAAATTTATTTTTAAATATGTGAATAATCTTGCTCCAGATGTGCTTTTTCCCACTCGGGGATCAGCAAATGGAAATTGCAAGGTAGATCATCGTTAAACCACATTTGGTCAATCATCCTTTACAGTAAAATGAATACAAATTTGGAATGCTTACCAACTGTCATAAAGACACAAACTAATCTGACCACTTTTAATAATATGGTAAAACGTTGGCTGAAACAAAATCAAACGTGATCATTGATTCTGTTTGTGCCTGTGTAGTGACATAGAGGGGACACACATACACATTGTAAATGTAATCCAGGTAAACATTTGACTGTGTTGCACATATAATATTTTATTCTTGTAATTTCTTTTATTTTTTATATATTTACTGACTATGTTTTTAAAGGTCTAACCAGGGACAGGGGTTGCAAATTATCTTAGGCTATAAACCCTGCATTCAATGCATCTATTCCAGATTACTATGACCATGTGTACATGTAACCTGTTATAATGTTTATTTGTTGTCGCTGATTAAAAAAAATAAATAAAGAGTGCACAAGAATGCTTTGGTTAATACTGTATGTTAAAATCATACAAAATGTTTTATGGGAATGAATGCCCCAGACCACGCTACAGGGGTTTGGTTTACAAACATGTCATCTTTTTCACCTCTTATGAGTTTGCATAGGTATGATATCGTCATGTTTTAAATGATTGACACTCTGCCGTGTTGTCCATCCATGCATAATAAAGCTAAAATATTATTGCCTGATCTGCTCCAATACTTGTGTAATCTAACAATGTGTACATTCGGTTTGTGACAGGCACATACAGAGTGCTGTTCTACGATGGAGTGGTGCGCAGTGTAAAGAGGATCCACATTAAATCAATGCCAGAGGATGTCGTGGGCGAGGTCAGGATTGTCCATATAGTTATTGAATTGATGTACAAATATACTATTTTACTAAGCTGTCAAATCAAAGATAGAGGAATAATTATGGGTGGGCTGATGAATACCAAAACAAGTGCTAGTGTCTTTTTTTTTCTCATAAAACTAGCAATTACTGTCATTTTTTTCAATTCAGCATGTATTTGCAATGCCATGTTTTGAAACATAAATTAATAAGTTTCGTAAGATCGAGACTCAGTGTTTGAAATCTTACACTGCGTTCCAAATTATTATGCAAATTATATTTTACACTGATTTTCCTAAATAGTCGATGCAAATGACAGTCAGTATACTTTTCAAGTCATCAACTGTTAGGGTATAAGTTGAATTTCATTGAACAAAACATCCAATGAAAACAATATTTTTTTTAGAAATAGAAAACTCAAAATTCACTGTTCCAAATTATTATGCACAACAGAGTTGCAAAAAATGGTAATTTGTTGAACTTGCAGCATTATGAGGTCATATTTACTGAAATCAAAAGCTATTTCAAACACATCAAACAGATCTTAACAGGGCAAAATACTTGTTAACATAGGACCCCTTCTTTGATATCACCTTCTGACATCCATTGGACTTCTGAGTTTATGGAGAGTTTATTCTTGAATTTCTTTGCATGATGTCAGAATAGCCTCCCAGAGCTTCTGTTTTGATGCAAACTGCTTCCCACCCTCATAGATCTTTTGCTTGAGGATGCTCCAAAGGTTCTCAATAGGGTTTGAAGGCAGGGGAGGATGGAGGCCACACCATGAGTTTCTCTCCTTATATGCAGATAACAGCCAGTGACACAGCGGTATTATTTGCCAAATGAGATGGTGGATTGTCATGCATGAAGATGATTTTGCTACGGAAGGCACGGTTATTCTTTTTGTACCATGGAAGAAAGTAATTCCAGCCCAAAACATGACTCCGCCACCTCCTTGCTGACGTCGCAGCCTTATTGGGACATAGTGGCCATCCACCAACCAATAACTACTCCGTCCGTCTGACCGTCTTTTGTATGCACGCACGTGTGTACTCCTAAACTCGGCTAGTTGCAGTGTTAGCTTCTAACTTACAGCCAGGCAGCTATACGCACTACAGTTCGATATTACACACTATGCGATAAAAACAAACTTAGTATTGCACAAAACATTACTACACTCAAGTTATCAATATACAACAAATGACAATTTAAAATAATAATTAAAATAATAAACGCCTTTCTCTTTGTGCCTGCTTGTATTATCGAAAAGCAAGACAAAACCTCAATTGTCTTGACCTTTTTTTTCTTGGGTATCACTTCCTCTGCTACCTCGGTGGCAGACTGCTGCGTCTTTGTTTTCACGGAAACGTGGCTCAGCGACAGAGTTCCGGACGCCGCCATTCAGCTAGACGAGCTCGCCTCGTTTTGTGCCGACAGAAATACAGCTCTCTGCGATAAGACTCGCGGTGGTGGCTGGTGTGTTTACATCAACACGGAATGGTGCAAGAACTCTGTGGTAGTCTTTAGCTACTGTTCATCAAGGTTGGAGCTTGTGACTGTTGCAGACCTTTTAATTTACCACGGGAATTCACTGTTTGCATAACCAGAGTTTACATTCCCCCCAGCGCTAACTTTAAGGAAGCACTCTGTGAACTGTATGGGGCTATGAGCGAACTGCAGAACGCTCACCCCGACAGACTGTTTACTGTCGCCGGAGATTTTAACCATGCAAATCTCAAAACAGTGCTTCCTAAATTCCATCAGTATGTGGACTTTGCAACGAGAGGGGCAAACGTGCTTGATCTTGTTTACACAAACCCAGGTGCGTACCGGGCGGAGCCTTGCGCCCACCTTGGCTACTCAGACCACATCTCTGTTATGCTAATTCCAGCATACAGACCGCTTGTCAGACGCACAAAACCGCTTCAGAAGCGGTTGAAAACCTGGCCAGCCGGAGCCATCTCTGCTCTTCAGGACTGTTTTGAGTGTACTGACTGACACATGTTTAGGGAGGCTGCAACATATGGCGATAAAACCAACTTGGAGGAATACACAGCATCAGTGACCAGCTACATCAGCAAGTGCATTGATGATGTCACTTTCTCCAAGACCATTACAACACGCTCTAACCAGAAGCCGTGGATGACTGCGGAGGTGCGCACGCTGCTGAAGACCCGAGACTCCGCCTTCAGAGCAGGCGATAAGGCAGCCCCAAGAACAGCTAGGGCAAAACTGTCCCGGGCAATCAGAGAGACTAAGCGCGCACACGCCCAGAGAATCCACAGCCGCTTCCAAGACAGTGGTGACATGCGGCGCATGTGGCAGGGCATCCAGGCCATCACCAACTACAGGACAACATCTGTTGCCTGTGACAAACACGCCTCCCTTCCAGATGCGCTGAACGACTTCTACGCTCGATTTGAAGTGCAGAACGCGTTGGGGAGGAAGACCACCCCTCCTCCCAACCACCAGGTGCTCTGTCCACGGCTGATGTGAGAAAAACTCTACACAGAGTCAACCCACGGAAGGCCGCTGGACCAGACAACATTCCTGGCAGAGTGCTCAGAGGATGTGCAGACCAGTTGGCAGATGTTCTTACCGACATCTTCAACATCTCTCTGAGCAGCGGCGTTGTTCCAACGTGCTTCAAGGCCACCACCATCGTCCCCATGCCAAAGAAGTCTTCAATGTCCTGCCTCAATGACTACCGTCCCATCGCACTCACACCAATCATCATAAAGTGTTTCGAGAGGCTCGTCATGAGGCACAATAAGACCCAGCTGCCCCCCTCACTAGACCCATTGCAGTTTGCATATCGTCCAAACCGTTGAACAGACGACGCCATCGCCACAACCCTCAATTACCTAGACAAAAAGGGCACATATGTTCGAATGCTGTTCATAGACTTTAGCTCAGCATTCAACACAATCATTCCCCAGCACCTGATTGGAAATCTGGACCTGCTGGGCCTGGAAATCTCCCTCTGCAACTGGATCCTGGACTTCCTGACTGGGAGACACAGTCAGTCCGGATTGGGAACAGCACCACCACCACACTGAGCAAGGGGCCCCCCTAGGGCTGTGTGCTCAGTCCACTGCTGTTCACTTTGCTGACTCACAACTGTGCAGCAATGCACAGCTCGAACCACATCATCAAGTTTGCCGATAACACGACGGTGGTGGGTCTCATAAGCAAGAACAACGAGTCAGCAAACAGAGAGGAGATGCAGCGGCTAACGGACTGGTACCATGAGGAAGGAGAGGAGTACTAGGTTTTTTTATATTTTTCTGGGAAACATTCCATTGGGTTGTACAATTGAGTTAATTTTCATCTTCAATACTTCTGTCCTTACACACTATGGTGTGGAAAAGCTGGTGGATTCCTTCTGCTGGTCAACAACTTGTCTCTGAATGTCAACAAAACAAAAGAGAGGGTTGTTGACTTTAGAAGAGCACAAGGTAAACACCCTCCGCTGAACATCGACGGCTCCTCTGTTAAGATTGTCAAGAGCACCAAATTCCTTGGTGTTCACCTGGCGGAGAATCTCACCTGGTCCCTCAACACCAGCTCTATCACCAAGAAAGCCCAGCAGTGTCTCTACTTTCTTCGAAGGCTGAGAAAAGCACATCTCCCACCCCCCATCCACACTACATTCTATAAAGGTATTATTGAGAGCATCCTCAGCAGCTGCATCACTGCCTGGTTTGGGACTTGCACCGTCTCGGACCACAAAGCCCTGCAGAGGATTGTGAGGACAGCTGAGGAGATCATTGGGGACTCTCTATCTTCCATCAAAGACATTTACATAAAACACTGTATCCGCAAAGCAATCAGCATTGTGGATGACCCCACTCACCCCTCACACACACTTTTTACCCACCTGCCATCTGGCAAGAGGTACCAAAGCATTCTGGCCCTCACGACCAGACTGTGTAACAGCTTCTTCCCCCAAGCCATTAGACTCCTCAATACGCAGAGACTGGTTTGACACACACACTTGTGTCCTGAGTTGCACTTATTAACTGTCACTTTATAACTGTCTGCTACCTCAATAACTGCTATGTGCATAGAACACTATCTCATAGTATGTTATGTTTACATTTGGTATTTTTAGTAACTGTAATCTTTTTTGCACTACTGTGTACTGGTCGGCGCTACACTGTCTATCACTGTGCCTATTGTCCTGTTAAAAAAAAAAAAAAAAAGTTTTGTACTGTCCCGTACTTTTTGCACGCGCACTTTATATATATATTTTATATAGGTATTTTATTTAGTCTGTGTAGTCTCATGTGGTTCTGTGTTTGTCCTATGTTGTTTTATGTAGCACCATGGTCCTGGAGGAACGTTGTCTCATTTTACTTTGTACTGTACTAACTGTATATGATTGAAACCATAATAAAAACTATTTAACTTGACTTTGACTTGATGTTTGTTTAATATTGTATATCGGATGTACTTTAATCTTTTCCCACTTGGTAATGTGACACTCACCTCGAGAAGGGGAGTGTCAGCTTGGTTAAAATGAACCTTTCCTACCTAAAGGGTTACCAACCACCTAGAGGAGTGGAGTTTATTATTTTCCTTACTTACCTGCAGCTTTTTATCCGTTACTCAGTTTACATGGCAGATTTCAGTCAGGTGACGCTAGAATGATTGGTTTGCAGCACTCCCTCGCAAAGGCCTAATCGGTTTATGAATTACACATTTATAATCAATATAATATACATTTTCATGAAACTATTATTGGAAAAAACGCAATTTTGTTTATCGTGATAATTTCTTAGACAATTAATCAAACAAACAAAAAAGAGTTATCTTGACGGGTATGTACAACCCTATCCACAATATAGTATCTATTTTGAAAGACTTAATACTCTTGCATCTCCTAAAAAATAATGTTATCAAACTATCAAAGTACCCAAGGTAACATTATGTGACCCTAATGTTAATATTGTAACTAATATTTTAAATGTATTTGACAGGATTGGGGGGCTTTAGTAAAGGCAGCCTCGGCAGCTTGGACCAGAAATTCCAGTAAACCTAAAACCAGCAACAATAGCAGTCGTTGCCGACAAGAGGTTCAGAGAGAAGACGAGGAAGAGCTGACTGATGAGGATTGGGAAGAAAAAGATAAGAGAGGAAGAGGGGATGATGAACAGAAAGAAATGCAATTGTTGCAGGTAGCTAATCCCTAATCTCAAATTGTGATGATGGTGGGCCCTATGTTTTACCCTGGACAGTTGAGCTATGGCATATTATTGAGAATTGCAAAAAAACACAGTCTGTGCCTGTATATCAAGGTAATAAATATAAATTAAAATACAGCAGGTAAAATCACATTTTTTCTACTGACATCAAATGTTCACCGCTGAATCAGATTATATTAATGTGCTTCTTTACCGATATATTTCATCTTGTGCCTAAGCTTTCCATGGCTTTTTGTACCTCCCTTTCTTCATGTGTTCAATACTTTCTTTGTTTTTTGATGTATGTATTACTTTGGTTGTTACCAACATCTGATTAAAATGTCATGTCAATAAAACCTTTAGAAATATGTTTACTGATATGGTGACATGTTTAATATTTATTTTACCTGCTGTATGTATATGTATTCAATGTAATCATGAACCTAAATCATTTTAGGATGAAAAACAATTTTGTTGGCTTTGATTGGCTTTTAAGAATATTGGGTGCTTTTTAAATGGTAATTTACTGTAAATTACTAAGTGAGCAAAAAATGGGTCGTTTACTCCCACACTAATGGTTGGTAATAAGCATTCCATGAAAATAAGTTTTAAAATCATAGGTAGACTGATCATATGTTGCACTGGCCACTATTTGTTATGCTATTTAATGTTTGAGTTTTAATTTGTGTATTTCCCTGTCAGACGGTGGCCAATGCAGTAGCTTCACCAGACTCTTTGAGTGGCCTGAGTCTAGCAAGAAATGAGCTACATTTAGCAGCTGAGATCCCATCTTCCACTGGAAAAGACTACAAAAATGACAACACTGGTAAGATACATGAACATCAATTGTCTCAGGAGTCTAGCAAGCAGCATTTATCAGCCTCAAGCATATGGCACAAAGCTTTCGCAGGTTTTGAAATACGATTGAACAGTGTCTGGACTCCGATGATTTAGATCAGATCACAAAGACCCAGTGAGGACTTTTTTGTCCTTGCATGTATTATTAGCTTGGCTTTGCCAAACTATTCCTCTCAGATCAATCTCTTTTAGCTGATATTATAGTCTGGAATTCCTTTTTGCATTAGTGTTTGCACAGCCACCCTGCAGGCACACCCAATAAGCTTGGGTTAGTGAGATGCCGTTAAAGTCAAGTGTGGGCAATAATTCATTAGGATAGTCAATCTATAGATGCTTTACAAATTATCAACAAAATATCAGTATAATTTCTCACTGAATGTCTGCGTATGATCTACAAACTATCAACAAAACATTCACAACTGAATCATTTTAAACATATAGCAGCAAAGTGCTCTTAGGGAATCTACAGTCCATCTACAAATATTCTACAAACCATTTATCAGTAGCGTGCCTTGAATGTATCTTTTCGTTTTCATTACCATCTTTATTGTATAGCTATATACTCAATTGCATTGCTACAACACATCTGTATCTCAACAGTAGTCTCAAAAGTCCACTTAAAAGTAACACTTTCACAACACATTTGATGACATGCAAGTAATTATCTGTAGATATGCTTTGTGACTATACAAATAAAGTGACATAAAATTGAAAGTTGAATGTTTATTCCATATCTACTTCACTTAAAAAACATTAGCATTTTGCATTTACAAACTAATAATAATTTATAGATATTATTTTTCATTATCAAAATAATGTAAATTGACAGCCGTATGTGTATCTATATATGATTACTGCTTAGTGTGGGCCGCCCACAGTTGGCCCAGTATGGGCATCCCACTGAAGGCAGACAGCGGGCTACTTAAAGTGGGCCCACATGGGCACCGTAATGTGGGGCCATACATGTACTAGACTACTTCTCCCAAAATACAAAGATAACAAAAACATTGCTTTAATTCAAAAATCTAATTTTATTATTCCAAACAATAAACAGCTGTGGAAGGGCATTACTGCTGTTAAATCTCAACATACATCACCTATTTGCATATTAATATCTTTCTATAATGTGACACAGCCTTTCTAAATTTGAATAATAATTCACCAGTGTTTTTTTCCTCATAATCCCAACACTCTGCTGAAGAGAGTGATATATGTCTTGTGTTATGTGGAATAAAGGGCTGCACAAGACAATGACAAAGCTGCCTCGAAAATCTCTGTCCTTAAAGCAAAAAAATACACTAAAAAGGTCCAACTTTGTATTATTTTTTGGTACAAAAATTACAGAAATTTAAAAACATAGAAATAAATATATGAATGCATACCTCAATATACTTCTGGCTTATAAATAAGAATGCATACACATAAATTATTAAAATGCTGTATTTAACCTGTTGCAGCCGCCCACAGGTTCAAAAGTGATGATTTATTACATTGATCGATGTAAATACCAGAGCACCCTAGGTCGAAGGTCAATGATCGATTTTGTGATTGTATCATCTGACCTGAGGCCGCATGTTTTGGACACTCAGGTAAAGAGAGGGGCAGAGATGTCAACTGATCACCATCTGGTGGTGAGTTGGGTCAAGGGGTGGGGGAAGACTCTGGACAGACCTGGTAAGCCCAAA
>JAODLL010005412.1:0-10559 GCA_026546735.1 Forbesichthys agassizii
ATTAACAGGCATTTGCTTTTCCATAATTTATTTTCTGTTTCCACGTACAGTATATACAATTTTACAATTTACAAACATTAACAGGCATTTGCTTTTCCATAATTTATTTTCTGTTTCCACGTACAGTATATACAATTTTACAATTTACAAACATTAACAGGCATTTGCTTTTCCATAATTTATTTTCTGTTTCCACGTACAGTATATACAATTTTACAATTTACAAACAATATTAACAGGCATTTGCTTTTCCATAATTTATTTTCTGTTTCCACGTACAGTATATACAATTTGTTATTTAATTGAGTGGGAGGGGATATTTATGTGTGGACAGAGGTAAGGGATGTAAGGAAAGGTCAGAGACTTAGTGCCATCACGCTAATCCCTGGCTTTCCATTGACGTGGAAGATTTTCTTCCACCCCCGTAGGGGCCCCGCTGGGATTCTGACCTTTCCGCTCTGCTGAGAGGGTAATTGAGGCAGAGATTGTTGTAGGTTTATAGAGCCTCTATTTAGATTCACATTGGAGTGGCACCTTACATTGCTGTCAGATGCCATTAGGACCTGAGGTGGAAAATCACAAAAACACTATAATAGTGACACATTCGCTATATGTATTTTGTCAGCCATCTGTGTTCCACAGCCAAGCCAAAGTTTTGGGTGGGAAAAAAAAAGACTATTTGCTAGTTAGATGAAAGAAAAGACAAGCCATACAGTTCGTTAAAGAAAGGAACACATACAGATGTTAGAGAGAGAGAGCTCACAGAAGCAAAAGATGAGAGGAAACAGAAGCTTAATAAATTATGTTTATTCATCTGGGTAGCTGGAAGGATCAATAGTGTCCTGGGGTCTTCTTGTTTGAATAATAGAGTAAAGGCCCTTTCAGACAGGACGCGACAGCGGCACCGCTGCGCTCTGAAACCCAGAAATTCATTCCTATGGCTTGCGCCGTGCAACGGCGGTTTTGAGTGGAAAAGTTGATATTGTACATGTAGAATGTCAATGTTTCCTTGTTTTTACCTTATTTTCAAGCATGTATTTTTCAGGGGTCACTTAGTTAAACCAATATATGTGTAAACCATTTGTTAATAATCTGGAATTAATATATATATTAATATTCTGAATTTGAATGTAACAAACAGTTCACAAACATAATATTGGTTTAACTAAAAATCTTTGTTTTTTGCATGCTTATTAGTGCTGCACGATTTGTTCAAAAGTATATTTACGATTAGTTTAACAAATATTGCAATTGTGATAAAGTAAGCAGCTTTCATATTTCTGTTTCCTTTATTATCAAAGCTTAAAAGTGCTCTATACTTTTAAATACTGTATGTAAATATACAATATAGTAACCTGACATGCCACATGGCATTATAGACACAAGTCCATCTGACAAACCGTCCGTCAAAACTATTTTAACTTTCAAAAAATATTTAGAAGTTGATTGGATGAACCATCTGTCTGTCATTGTTTTAAAGTATCTTTCACTGTCACACCTAAATAATACCCGTAGCTATTAGTACTACACTGAATGTTAAGTTGGTCACAGACAGCAGCCTCTCCAGACTGATTCTCAGCAAAGTCAAACAGAAGCTTGCAAGATCGTTATGGTTTCACTGGGCTAGCTATATAGGCTAGAGGAGTGCCTACTGTAATGTATATCTTAGGCAGCTAATTCATTGATGCTGGTGTGACACATAGTGGTAGAAGGTCATAGGAAACCACTTAGCCAATTATCAAAGAAAAACCAAAATGTAATAGGCCTGTGTATTTTTAAATATGTAGGCTATTAAGCAATTCAATGGCATTAAATAAAGTCTTAATGGTATATCTTACATTTATGCAAAATACAAAATCTAAGGCTTTTCTGACAGACCATTTTTCCTTTTCTGTTTTACAAACCTCTCCCCTTTTGGAGTTTGGATCGCTCAAGTTAAACAGGTATTTGATTAAGGCTGTGTTTAAAGCGAACACAGCCAATTGAACGCAGGCTATTATGTTTTGTTATTTTTTTGCATGGTGCCACGGACATAGCGGTTGTAACTTTTAGAGGCCACTCAAGAAATCTACCTATTCTCAGGCTGGGCTGTCCAACCATATTTTACACAGTAGCCTACCTTTTCCGCTGATCTCAAAACACAAAATTTGGCATTTTTCATTGGCACCAATTCGGCCTCTGTATGCTAGTTTGCATACATTTTCAAAATAATTATATGTAACGGAGGCGATGGCGGATGACACGGAGTTGTTTATCTGCCCGAACACGGAAATCCTAACCGAGCCGCTAAGGAGAGAAAAAAATAAAATAGACAGGCAATGGCTTCACGCAATGCAAAGTAATTAAGAGCTCTAGGCTACTCCCCCCGATTGAGGTGGTTTTTATAACACGTTGCGCTTCTCAAGGCAGGGGGGCCTTAATTGACAGGAGACCTATCTCTATATCTGACGGTCATCTTTATTAAGGGTGTTGCTCTTGCATACAGCAAATACATGCAGGTTGTCATGCACACAATGCAGGGAGATGATTTATAAATATTCGCAGGCTTTTCGGTTACATACTTGCTAGAAAAGCAGGGCAGGGCCTTTAGCTAGCGGTAGTCTTCGTTGCCTAGAAACAGGGCGAGCGCAGTCGAGTCCTGTAAAGGGCCTGGAGAAATCAACTCTGCGGCGAGCGCAGCGCATGTCGTGTCCTGTCTGAAAGGGCCTTAAGATGGCAAGGAAGGGTAATATAACGCTGGAGTTCACAGACAGTCAAAGATCTCCGGACCTGCGCCCCGATTCTCTCTCTTTCACCCTTTGCCAACAACGCTCCTCATCTACAGTACCAGAGCTCCCAAGTTCTGTTGCAGTTGCAGGCAGACAGTGTAATCTTCTGTAATTTCAGAATAATATTTAGTATTAACAGATGCTCTGGGGATATGCATAGTAATTGAGAACAAGTAACTCTGGGAGTTGATAAAAAAAAAAGTGTTTTTGTGAGGACTTTCCCTGTTAGATCAAATTCAAATGTACAAACTCTCATGTATCTTATTTAAAATATGTATTTTAATGAAAACCTCAGCAGTTTGCTGAACTTTTGAAAGTTACATGACACATAACATCAATCTTTCACACACACACACACGCACAGCAGAAACAAAATTGTGTCCTTGTAGGTAAACCCTTTGCAAACCAAGGACAGACATTGTCACCAGTAAAGTTTAAACATTTCTCTATAGATGTCTCTATTATTTATTTGTCAAAGGCTTGCACATTAAAGCCTGGTTCACACCAGCCAAGGCAAACTGATTGCCGTACTGTATGCTAACACTGAAACCAATCTGTGAAAACACCGCAGTAAATCGTCCACATCTTCAAGATGTAACAGAAACCTTCAAATACATTTGACAGGTTGCTTAATTAATAATGTGTAGGCTAGATTACATTAAGTCAATTTATTTTCGCATGCAGCAAAATGCATAGGCATTTTGTACAGAAATTATAGACATCACATACATCTAGGCTACTCGGTAGGGATTAAAAACCCATATAAAGAATATTTTAAAAATTAGCTGTCGAGCGTTTCTTGCAATCCCATAAACCTATAGTTATATATGAGCTACTTTATGGTGGTACATCACTACCGGTTATGATACCATAAGGCAAAACATTGCACAAGTTGGAAAAATCCTGTACCATGCACTGTGTCCCACTTAGCAGGGACAGTAAGCAGAGCAGGTGACGTAAGCAATTACAATCGAATACACTTTTTGTCAAATTCAGCAAATATCTCCTCATGGTACACTTGCTGGCCGTCTGTCTGTTTGTGCACTGAAAGATAAGATGGTGTTCATACACAGCCATGGCTCTGTAAATGGAGAGCAAAGAAAAGTGGTGCAGCCCGCACCACACAACAGTATTGCATCTTTGGCAAAGCCAAGGCCAATGAGGAGGTGGAGCATCTGAGGGCGCACTGAAGGGAGAGGTGTATTTGTTTGGCTGTTCAAATAAGACTATATTTACAAGTACACACACAGTCATTCTGTGCTATCCACAGGTAGCCACATCCACCATGCATGGCTTTATACAAATGATTTACACAAACAAACTAAAGTACATGAGCCATGAAAGCACATTCCGCTTTTCATTTAAAAAGTATATTGTTTGGTGTGATGTCACATCTTTCTTTAAAACGGTTCAATGTCAAACGTTTTCCAATTAGTGCTTGAAAAAGGAAGCTGCCTTTCAATAGTCAGCAAGTCTCACTGAAACAAGTTCCCTTTTCTGTTCATTACTGAGGTAGAAATAGAATACTGCATTTTCATTTAGTTTCCTATTCAGTGCTCTTCCGAAAGTAAAGCTCACACTTAAAGAAATTGTGTTGACTTTACTTTGTTGAGCTTGATAAATGAAGGACCAGATTCAATGCCAGATATGTAGTGAATGGCGATAGTAAAATCTTTTTTTGAGTCTCTCTATGCCATGCTATAAATAATGTATTGCTCAGTTTATGCTCTCTGCGTGGCGGTAATGCAGCAATGAGCTGGATGCCAACCGCCGTTAAACGACATGAAGAAGAAGTTAGGATCTCTGCTCCTAAAGAGCGTACCCGGTATATGTACGAAACCAATATTGCATTGTACTGTACTTGGCAAACACAAAAAGGCTGCAAACTGAATATACTTCTATCAGATTAGATTATTTTAAAAAGGCAATACCATTAAATAGAATGAGTCATTGGTTATCTGTTTTTTTTTAAATGTAGACAATGTTAATTTAACTTAAAATGTCTCACCCAATTGTCAGGGTTTGATGCATGGCAGATATCACCGTTCTGCCATGCATCCCAGTTTTTCCATTCCACTTTCGACTTCCATGGCCTGGGTTGCTCTCAGAGCCAGGGCCTGCAACAACACTCCTACGTCTGGTGCCAGCACCAAGGCATAGAACGTCCCCCTGCCAGCCGTGAGGTGGAGCAGCAGCAACATGCCGCGCCCTCTGCCAGCCATGAGACGGAGTAGTGGCTTCCGGTGCCAGCACCTAGTGTCAGTTTCCCTGGCCACAACTTTGCAGGCCATGTGGACTGACATTGAACTAACAAGTGATGGGTCAGCCAGGTCAGAGGGTTCAAGAGTGTCCGAATCTTTTTGGCCAAATTGATTAAGAAAGACCTTCACCTTTATTAAGAAGCATCTGTTGTTGGCCTTCTCAATTGCCTAGTCAAGTAGGTTCAGAATGAAGAAGGAATCCTGCATTAACACGTGGTCATTTCTTGTGTCATGAGACCTGCTTTTGCACAGTGGGTCTGCTCAAGTAACTCTGAAATTTTGAGTCACATCATTAATTAAGCAACTTTTGTAGAGCTCTTGTCTGAACAGCCTTGGGCCTGGTTATTTTATATCAGCTGGGACAGCGGTCAAACGTAGGTAATAGCCACCATCTACATATCAGTATAATCAAGTCCTCATGTTTCTTTAGCCTCTGGTATTGAGGCGTCAATAAGGGTAGGTTGAATTTTGGAAGAAAGATGTGATGCAGCCCATGTAGTTAGTCAAATGATATGACCATCTATGACCCATCCACATCAAACGTGTATTGCAACCAATGATGGGGATAAGACACTGTTGTAGACTGCAGTCTCACTTACAAGTCAGCATGCCTGAAGTCTTTCACACTGCTGAATTTCTCTACGGCGTCAAGAACATTTGTTGTGTTTTCAATGCCCACATCATGAAGTTCATCTGTAACATCTATTATAATTGGGGCGTTCACATTAATAAAAGAAGTCGTTATTTTTGAAAATGGAAATTAGCATAATCTGTGGAGAAGCAAAAAAAAACGCTTGTCTCTACAATGCTCAGAAGTGAAAGGGTTTGCTTTCCAAACTGAAACACTTACGAGGTCAGACCTACTTGGCAGCAAAGAAATGTTTACTTTCCCCCTAAATGTATCAGTTATGTCTGAAAGCAGACAAGGATGTGTTTTGCATGCTCACAGCAGTTGACTGAAAAGAGTCTTTCAACTGTCTCTGCATCCCCAATCTTAAAAAATAAAAAATGAATCCTTACACTTGTCTATTGCTGCTCAGCGGCTGACTTTTGTTGGCCACTTTCAGGATCTTCAGAGAAGCTGAATCTGTGCATTATGCAACTCTCTCCGAGGGTGCTCCTTCATTCAGAAAACATTATCACTCCAGAATGCACCTACAACATTGCTTTTGCTCTCGTTCTCCACGTTAATCGATTTCCGGAGAGATTTGTATTATTTAGAAAGCAAAGAGGAACCATTTCATAGGAACGTCTTGTTGAGTTTGACTCAGCTGCTCTCCATTTCATAACCTGAACACAAATGTTTTTTGTTACGCTTTCACATCACCAACTGCACAGCAATGACAAAATTCTTCTGAGATTGCGCCCTTTTCTCTGCACACACAGGTGCCTATTATAGAGTATAGCACACTACTCGCGCTCCAAATTACATCACGTCATGTAGTTTGGACACTGGTTTACTGTTTCAGCATAGTTTCAGTGTTGTCCTTATGGGTTTTGTTTACTTTTGTGAAACAAAAGAGACTACTGTGAAAGAATAAACTCAAAGGCTATAGCAAGGCAAACAGGGCTGAAGATCTTCTTTTGGTGTTTAAAATCATCTCTACATTTACTGCCATTTGTTTTTGGCACTATACTCGTTTCCATGGGAACAATTGTTCAAATACATGTGTTCTATTCGTCTAAATGAGGAATATGAAAAGATTGACATGAAGCCATTTGATAGTACCTCAATTGGCAGGGTCACATTATAATTGTTCCAAAAGGCTTTCAGACTCTCATCTATAAAATATAAAATATCTGGCATTAATTCTCCAAGCAATAAAGAATAGTGACTACTGTACATCAACCTCCGATTATTTATTTTTCTTATAAATAAAAATAAACTCCCAAACGCTCTCTGGCTGCTAGTCAATTTAATATCTCATATTGAAAATTCACATTTAATATCTCTCTGAAACCCACACATCCAACGTTATTTGTCCTATTAACTAAAGAGTCATTGCATATATACAGAACCCATTTGGAAAGGTATATTTGATGTTTGCGAAAACCAACAGGCACGAGGGAGGCTTAATCAGTAAAAGCCGTCATAACAGGACACAGTCCTCCATCCTAATATTTAAATTGGGGAAAGCTCTGCGTATTCTCTTTGTTTTACCTCTCCGTCCATCTTGCAAACAATAATTTAGGCCTATGTTTACTCTTTGTATGAGGTGAAATACAGGTCAAGTTGTGACGCAGTGGCCGGATATATTCAATTGTCTGCCTTGTTTGTCAAGTTACCATGTAACATTTACATTAGTATCAAATAAATCCAGAGCCTCGGAACAAATCACAATCTATATTAATGTCACGACGCTGGGGTGGCGTTTAGATATACGGAAACACGTACAGGAGAACGGGTGCGACACTGCTCAGCGTTTAATAAAAGACAAAACCACGTAATAGTTGCGTACTAACAGAAATGAAACAGCTACAGCAAAACAGCAAACAAAAACCCACAAAAGAACAAAAGAAATCCCAGCCCTATAGCTCCACACCCGCGCATGTAAGAACCATCATCAGTTATTGCTCTGAATACCGACTGGAACGAGGAACGGGGATGCACCGTCCCTCGGTGCAGAGCCCCGTCATTACAGTACAGTACAACCCCCCCCCCTTCCCCTTCTTCCAAGGTGCGCCATCTGGCAATGCCACACACAGCATAAAATGTATAAAATATTGTACTTCACAAGTGCACTCTGCCACAATAATTGCATATAAAACATTCTTATTGTAAAACAAAACAAAAACAAAACAAAAACACATGTAACTTAATAAATTGCTGGTACAACCAACCATGGAACAGATAAACCTGAGCTCATCGTTCATCTCTGTGCTGTCTGAGCATTGATCAAAAGTGAAAAACAGTACTGGTTGTTATGATGGCGAACATACAGTAGGCGACTCAAGAATAAGGTGGATAGACTTTTGGATAGAGCAGAAGGAAACCCTATTTTCTAAATCCCTATTGGTGCTTGTAAGCATACTACAGTATAGGCTAGGGGCATGATGAAGCAGTTTCTGGGTGTCACCTTTATTGGGATCTCCGTTACTCCCCGTTAGTGATTGTACTCAGCAGGGAATTGCTATGAAATACTGAACAGTCTAAATGAAAGCAGAACAATTCCATTGAATCAGCTTTAAGTGGGTTTGTGTTAGGAATTCTCAGCTCCCCTAATTTGTCTGCTTATTTTGTGCACTCAGTGTTTGCATGTTATTTTGAGTAGCGGGTAATCTCATAAAGCAGGCTGCTCTCAACAACAAGTGGGTAAATCAGTCTGATAGTGGATGTAAAAATAACTTTACAACAGGAATTTAGCACTGTGTTCGTAAATTCATATTGTCCATCTCTTGAGTGAGATGGGAATAGCTATTTTCAGGTTGTTTTGGCAAAATAACTAAATAATCTATACAGACATAATTTATTTTCTGTGAAATGAAGCATACTGTATGAACCCCAGAGAGGGAACATAAACATGAGGAAAATGTAATACAACCACTAAAAGAGTACAAAGAAAAGTGTATTACAAGCCTTTTAATTATTGAAATATGCAATACTTGCTGTGAAGACGATGGAGAAAATCCATTTGAAATTATATTTTCTTGATTTGAATTCTAAAAGGCTTTGTGTAAGCAGACAATTGAATTGCTTTATATCAATCAGTGTTTTATTAGAAGCCTAAGATTAGCTTTGACTATGAATGGACATCATGTGACATACTGTAATTGCCAAGCGCAGAAATAGGGATGTCACCAGGTCTATTTTAGTGGGGCTTTGCAACCTAAAATATTAACCTAAATAAATCAAATTTTAAATATATGTATTTTTCTAAAATAAGTTAAATAAACTCTCAAATAATAAACACACATATTCAACCCCCAAGCCTTAATGGGTCCCTAAGCAGATTTTGATTCGGGGGCCCGCCCACCACCTCTACACCGTCAAAAATATTCACTTTTGTCGATGCTTGATCATCGCACACCAACTGTAAATCTAACACATCCATTATTAATGTCAGGGGTTAGGCAATCCTAGCCCACCAGTTTGTTGTTAGACTTCTGTGCTGGTCATGGACTGTCTACCAGAGGACCCTAGGCTGAAGGTCGTTTGTTTGGACACTCGGGTGAAGAGAGGGGCAGATCTGTCAACTGATCACCATCTAGTGGTGAGATGGGTCAAGGGGTGGGGAAGACTCTGGACAGACCTGGTACTGTAAGTCCAAACGGGTAGTGTGGGTGAACTGGGAACGTCTGGAGGAGGCCCCTGTCCATGAGATCTTCAACTCACACCTCCGGGGGAGCTTCTCTGGAATCCCTGTTGAGGTTGGGGACATTGAACCTGAGTGAACAATGTTCAAAGCTGCGGCAGAGAGCTGTCATCTCACGGTCATGGGTGCCTCAAGGGGCGGTAACCCTTGAACATCGTGGTGGACTGTTGACAATACCAAATCAAATTTTCCCAGAACTCATTATTCACATGAAGTTGTTATTTTGCAAGCACATTACAACCAAAACCATGCTTAATACTTTTAAGCAGCTTTCATCATTATAGTTAAGATAAATATCACAAAAGCAACTGAATAATTCCCAATAGTATTTAATGGAAAAATGTCACCATGTGTGAACAAAATGCTATACATTATGCAGATTTACCTGTGATTGATGTCAAATTATGCAATGATACAATTATGAATTTCTCATGTACATTTGAGATATGCTGGAAATGACATCTGTCAGAATAGTGTGAGGCAGTGGGTTATTTATACAGGCTCTAAGTAGTCTGCTTGAGTTGACATGATGTAAACTCACTTGTTCTGACAGCCCCTTAATATAACAGCACTTACAGTAAATATCAGGGAATGGATTGCTGTATGTAACACCACCACACTCCTAGCCAGAACACGAACTACATTGCTCCTTGTTTCTTTTTTTCCTTTTGGCTTCCACATGTCCCCTCCTGCCTTTTAGCTGTCTGGCTTTACCAGTTTCTTTTCAACTGTGTAGCTTCCTGAGCTCGGGCATGCAAATATGCACTTAAAGATTGGCAGTGTAATAGCGACAAATGGAAAATGTGGAGGTATGCGGTCAGATAAGGTTTATAGTTTTTACACTGCTCAAAATAAGAGACTTAAAAACACTTAAACAACACAATGTAACTCTAAGTCAATCACACTTCTGTGAAATCACACTGTCAACTCAGGAAGCAACACATGTATATATGTATGTGTGTGTATATATATATATATATGTGTGTGTGTATGTATGTATGTATGTATATATATGTATATATATATATATATATATATTGTGTGTGTGTGTGTGTATTGTGTGTGTGTGTGTGTGTGTGTATTGTGTGTGTGTGTGTGTGTATTGTGTGTGTGTGTGTGTGTGTGTATTGTGTGTGTGTGTGTGTGTGTGTATGTATATATGTGTGTGTGTGTGTGTGTATGTGTGTGTGTGTGTGTGTGTATGTATATATGTGTGT
>JAODLL010005413.1:0-10559 GCA_026546735.1 Forbesichthys agassizii
ATTTTCGATATGATATTGCGCAACGTGATATTGCGATAACGATACTGAATCGATATATTGTGCACCCCTAATACAGACAGACATTTGTTAATACTGCTGTGTGTGTGTGTGTGTGTGTGGTGGGGGGGGGGGTTGGACAGACAGTAGTGTACTATATACACTCCACTTTTTTTTCTTCTACAGTTGTGCCTTGGACTGTAATATTGGGCCACTTTATCAGCCTGTGTTCCCTTTAAGAGAGGAAGGCCAAACTGTCGTGAAGGCCAACCTGTATAATCCAGTGATTATGTAGAACACAAACTCTCTATACACTTTCAAGCAGAGCAGGGTTATGCCTGCCCACAAGAACACATGCTCCATGTTTCACAGTACAAACTGTTAATTATTAACCAACCAACAGGCCATCTTGTGTTATTCCTCCATGGGTAGCGACTGGCTAGATATGTGATTTAAAGGTGCTTGCACACTGCCCAGACTGTGCCCAACTGACAGCAACGTTCTAAGTCGGCAGTAATTGGTTGCAGTCTTTAGAATGTTGAGAAAAACAACTGCCAAATTGCCCAGACTGTATCTGACAGGACAACTCAGACCTTGGATAATGTGACATGAAAAACCAGGAACCTATCTCAATTGCAAACAAGTCCAGCAGTAGGCTACTACCGTGGTTGGGAAACGGCTGCTTATGGCTCTGCGTTCCTACGTGCAAAAACTACGATAAAGTGAAGTGCGTAATGGATTGTTATAGCCTCCTAGACACCTTCAATTAAATTTCTGTGCCCTAACATTGTATATGGCAAGTTGTCATGAGAACACTCATATTGCGGTTTGTTGGAAAACTGCACATTTATTAAAATGATTAAAAGGATTTTTACTGGGCTTGTATCTCCATTATAGTAATTTGCATTTCAAAGGGATGGTTATCTATGTGCCTATGGAAAAAATGTGGGCCACATGTTTCTAAAAAAAAATCCTTTATTACCAAGGGAGTTAAAAGTCTGAATTGAAGAGCTGACATTTAACTGACCAACACCTTGTACTGTGCAGAGCAGGTAGGCCTAGTTGTTTTGGGTTTCTTTTTGAAGTGGTGACTTATTTGTTTAGGAAGAAGCTCCTCTGAATGTGCCTTTCCAAAATAACAGTTCAGATTGCGTGCTTAAACCAGTGGTCAGAATAATCAGCCTTATACATTTCTGCTGTTTGACTTCAAGATCACCTCAGTTATCTTTGTTCTGCAGCCTATATGCACTAGTCTCACCCAAACCGCTGTTGACTCTGCAAATGCCTTACAACTCTAAACCAGCTGTTGAGCAGAAAATGTCAATTGAATGTTTGTTTGGTACATATTGGAATGCAGTGCTAATAAAGGCAGGGTCAGTCATACTTGCTAACTTCAAATCAAAACACTATTGCTCCACGATCCTCCTCGGTGGCGCCTCACACGTCGAAATGCACTGTGAAGCAAAGTGTATTGCTACGGCTTTGTTGATACGAACGGTGTTCGCCTCTTTATGGAGCCAAGGTAATGTAGAAGTGTCCGATTACCTTTTTAACACGCAGAGAGAACGGTAGGCTAGCGAAATGCAAAGAGATATTTGTTGAATAATAAGTGTATTCGCTTACATTTAGCTTGCTATGGCTGACTAAACATTTAGAGGAACACAGGCCAAGGTCGCATAGGTCTTTGATTAGATGGGATCATCAGAGAATATCCTTCCTTGTATGTTATTTAACTCTGACCAGGCCTGACTAGGATCTGATCAAACTGATCCAGCTGAATATTTTACTTTTCATTCGATTTGAATAATAAAAAAAGACTTGTCACATCATCACAGCAGACGTACCCCAGCTTGCTAGAGCGTCTGATAAATTAACACAGCTTTCTGTCAAGCAGATGCCAAGTACACTATCCATCTTGACGTTGACAGACACAAATCTCCACCGCTCCCCCCCCCCAACACCCCCCACCCCCACATTTCACTTTGCGCTCACGGTGTAAGTGCCTCTCTCAGAATCTTTGGCCAGAGACAGCCAGCTGTAATATTGGCGGTTTAGGCGATCAAGCTGCACTTGCAGTGTACCATATCTAAGCACATGCTGACTTCAAGGGATCTATAATAGTGGGTGTGTGACTGAGACTGTCGTGTGTGTGTGTGTGTGTGTGTGTGTGTGTGTGTGTGTGTGTGTGTGTGTGTGTGTGTGTGTGTGCGTGTGCGTGCGTGTGTCGTGCGTGTCACGCGTGTCACGCGAGCGTTTCCATATAGGCATCTTACACAGGGAGCCAAGGGCTTGGCGCTGAATCGTAGCTGATGATCCTGACGTGATTCAGGGCTGCACAGCCTGCAGCTCACACCCTCAGGACCAGCAGAACTGGTTACAGAAGCTCTTATTACACAGGACTAGCCATGCCCATCCTCCATTACAACATCAAGTACAGCTTGACCGTCAACCTTGAGACACGAGTTCCAAGTCTAAAATACCAATTTCAAATTATTAGTATCATGTCGAATAAATAAGAGTACTGTACCAATTTAATATCCGACTTGAAATTTCACGAGAACTTGTGTCTGATCAAGTCAATAGAATTACTAGGGAAAATTGCCTATATATCAACTCCATCGAACTTTATGCTACAAGTTGGTGTCACATTTCATGAATACACTTATACTTACTTAGCCTTGTGAGACAATCCTGGTCTTGTAAGCTCCAATTTCATGTCAACATGTGGATTTGTCTAGAACACCTCAACCCAAAAGCATTTTCACCTGAAATGTTTTTCAAGATTACTAAATCAGCGTGTAAGTATAGGTTTTTACTGGCACTGACTGATTTTAAAATTGCCCCTTTTTGGGGATTTAAATTAAGCATATATGAAAAATAATACAAATATTTTTACGTTTTACATTTGTGTCCTCCAGTCATTTGGCTCCATGGACCAACAGTGGTCATGGATTTTAATGTTTTGTGCACATGTGGGGATCAGGGTTTTTTGTTTATTTACTTCATTCATGTTTAAATATATATTGCCTCACTGTCACTAAGGCTGTGGGGGGGGGTTCTTATCTGTCTAAGCAGCATGTGACAGTTCTATTCTCTACAGACTGTGTTCCTCACTGAGGCGTAAATCTCTTTTGAGTGGGGAATCTGAGAATACATTTTTACAATACTATTATTTATTCCTCTAGCTAATGTTGCTCACTTACCCTACAATTTGCTGAAGGGCATTTTGGTTATGAACAACATCACTTGTAACCGTACAGGCATGTTATTATATTTAAAACAATTTTTTTCTTATTTAATGAAGTAAGAAATGGGTATTGTTGTTTTACATTAAAATAAAGCCTCTTTCACACACAGTAGGTGGATTTTGGAAGCCTGTCTGTCTAGGTGTGTCAACATTTCTTTTTGGGATCCTGTTCCATGATGGAACAAAGATGAATTGACAGTTATGTTCGATTGCCACTTACTTGCAGCCTTTCCAGCCTTAATGTCCTCTGTGTGTTTCCGTCTGCACAGGCATGGTCTCTGGTCTGGAAATCACCTCCACAGGGCCACAGTCCATAGAGATGGGCAGCAGTAAAAGTGTGACGCTCGACTGCCAGTTTGTCCTGGCCACTGAAGACTCTGGCCCACTGGACATCGAATGGAGCTTGCTGGCTTCAGACAACCAGAAAGAAGACAAAATTGTAAGTATGCGTAAGAGCCTGTGTCCACCAAAAGCATTTTTAGCACCGAGACAGAGCACCTATTTTCAATACAAACCCTATGTAGTTCATCGCTGATCCCGGCACTTTCAGTTGAAAACAGTTTAACTTTTGGAACAGCGCTGGAGTCGTCAATGTTCCAAGGTTTGGTGTGTTCCAACAGCTATAGTGTCTATCACTTCTCTGTTCAGTCCAAATTGGCTGATAATTTAATGGAACAATCCTGTCCTCAGGGGCATTAGAAATGAAGATATTCATTGTGCATGATATTACCTAAAATTAAAATCACGATTCATTGAACATGTACCTCCATTACGATTAATAAACCATTATTTTGCCTTTTTTGTTTTGCTTTTGTTTGAGTTCTCCATTTGCCGATATTTTTAGTATATTGCAGTTTTTGGATTATTGCTGTGCATAGGTTTGTCACGATTTCAAGAAGGGTGTCCTGTGTCCAGATCCCTACAAATAGGTCTAGGTTTTTATCATATACAGAGAATAGGCAGCTAGCAGACCGTGAGCAGATATTGGCTTAACTTCACATAAAGTGTATTATGTAACAATCACTGACTACACCGTTTAACTGGTTTAAATGTATTAATGTAAAATGTAATGTAAAACAGTCTTTAATCTGCACAAGCTTGTTTAAAAAGGAATTGAGTGCATCATACATTTAGCACACAACAAAATAAAGTGAAAATAAACTACATTTCAGGAATACCAAAACATTGTGCAACCTCAAGCTTAGCAGTCCCAACAAAATCATCTTACTGAAAAATGGCAATGCAATTTGGGTAACACTAATCCTAACAGCCAGGAATAACTAAAACTAGTGCGTTCTTAATCAAATCCAACACACCTACCAAAGCAGATGCATGAACTCCCCCCCCCCATCCCTTCTCCTTCTCTTATGTTTGGATGTTTTAGGACAGTTCACTTATACCGGTACTGTAGAACCAGACCTCTATGACAACACACAAGTAATATGGCCTGCAAGTTAACGTTTGTTAAAATGTTTGGTCTATAAATGTGCGAGAGGGAAAAGGAGGCATCCGCTGGTGTTCTAGCATGCAGTGCTTTTAACAAGGCAGAGGGTGACAGCGCTCGCACACGGCAGATCAGCGGAGCTGCATGCTTTGTGTTTGCACCTGTACAATGGGCACGAAACGAAAACCACGCCGCTATTTTTCTCTGCTTCAATGGATCCGTGTTCGCGTTTAGCGCTTTCACTGTGTTCCGCAATGATTTCGTGGACGCTTTAGTACAAATGCATGCGTGCTGCATATAGTGCTAACGCTAACATGAGCTGCTGCTCGCCTGGTATTTACCGCACAGCGGTCTGTAAGCCGGGCCAAGTTTATCTGCTACAGAGACATAAGTGGATGTATTAGGGTAGGTAGGCTACACACATTCGTCATCTTCTTTTGGTTTCAGGATGACTCGGGGCGTTCACAACGCATTGCTGCCTCTCATTGTCCATTGACCGCACTGTTTATTCAGATCTGAGTATACAGTTCTAGGTATATTTTGCCAAGTCAACGGTACTTTTTGCAAATCGACGTATATACGTAACCGGTTACGTCGAGTAAATTGTCCCAGCACTAGTTTCGATGACTTTTTGGTTCATCGTCCAGCCCTGTTGTGCAGTATAGTGTTTTAATCTTTAGTAAACAATTTTGATTTACTAAAGTTGAGTTTATTTGACCACAGTCAAGTGTATTCAACCACATTACAATCTCAAATGGACACAGGCCCATATGACTCATTAAACAGTGCTGAATGCTTCCATCTGGCTGGCCAAGCCATTTCCAGGGAGCATTGAACCTCATCTAACAACTGGCCTCTGTGCATGTACAAAGTAAATGCCATTCTTACATCCTACAGACATATCATTTGATTGCCTTTTAACTAGCTTCAGTTAATATAATTACTTCATCACTGTGTGTGGAGAGTCCACATTTTGCCCTCGCTTTTGTTCGTTAGCTGAATGGGACCTCGCCAATCTTGCATACAGTGTCTGTGTGTGTGGTGCCGGAACCCCGCACACAGTCAGTCATGCTCCGCTAAACACTGCTGTGTAAATAGCTGTTAATATTTGAGTTGTTGCGTGGATTTAAGTCCTCAGTAAAGTCGGCCGTGCCGGCCAAAAGCTGTGAGTTGGTCTATGTTTGAGTTAATGGGTGTGACTGAGTATATTTTACTGTATTGTAGGGGTGTAAGAAGATATGGTTACACCAGATAATTACATTATTACGTTGCGCGATACTGTATCGATTCTCTAAAACATTATCGATTTAAAAACATTACAAAGATACATTGTTTATATTTTTCTCAATTTATATGTAAAATGGACCATGTACAAAATAGATTAATCTCAAAAGAGAAAAAATGATTTGTTACCAGATTTATCTTAAAAATAATATCTATCTACAGTCCCTGAGCATAACTTGTTTAGTGTTTCTGTTACTTTTTGCAGCGGTGCCACACATTAGCATTGGTATGACAAGTTTTCCACAAATTAGAAATTGCAATATATCGCCTTGCTTCCAGTATCGCAATATATCGAACTGTGGCCCTTGTGGTATCGTGATGCATATTGTATTGCCAGATTCTTACACAGCCCTACTGTTTGCTTGTGTTATTTATGTAACGGGTGACATGCGATACATCAGTGGAAGTGCGAGGAACCTGAGCTTCGTGTGTACTGCATGGTAACCAAGCCATTCACCTGCGAGGCACTCCCACCAGCAGTTGGAATGGCGTTTAAGCTCCGTATCCAGGCCAGTGTTTCCTAAAAGCCACTGGGACTTCACATGTCCCCCTGGACCTCTGCGTGCACACACACACACACACACACACGGAGGCGATCTGGATCTCCCTTCCATCTAGTTTAGTTCCCTCTCCCCTTGAGGTTCAGTAGCAGTAACCCATCATAAAGACTGGGCTGTCCTTCATGTTTGTTGACTGAGCCACCCAGCCCCCATGCTATGCTCCTCGGTTCTGCAACCTCCAGCCTCTCCCCTCTTCACTTTCAATTGTCTAGAGCGGGGCTTCAGGGACGGGAGGGGGCATGGTGGGGGGGGGGGGTGGAAGGAAGGTGTGTGTGTGTGTGTGTGTGTGTGTGTGTGTGTATACAGACACACACACACCCTACTTCAGTTTTGACCTACTTAGTTTTATATACAGTAGAATGAGAAGCACTCGTCGTGAACTGTCGGTTGGTTAAAATGGCTTCATCTCATTTGTGTGTTTTATAATCTATTTGTGGCTTGGATGATAAAGCCCCTATTGTGCTTTTTGATTAATCCCCCCCCCCCCCCCGCCCGCCCGCATACCGGTGGCTGAATCGTCCTCCAAGTGAAAACAGAATGCAGTGTGGGTGTATTTCTCTCTGCTGACTCTATGCAGCTGTAGGAATATATTTAATATCATATCGAAGTGTGTTAGTTTGTTTTTCTTCTTGACGTGTTGTCTGAAGTGTCTTCCCCCAGTCTCCATGTCATATTGAAAAGTGGATAAAGATCTGATTCTAAACAGCTTCATTGCCACATAATTGGTTTTACTGTATGTAAAGGTTACACACTTGTTGTAACCTTGAGGCCAATACGATGCTTTGTGTCTTTGTGTGATACATTGTCTCCATTCTCTCTATTTAGTGACCTATTACTTTTAAAGGGGCTGCTTTTTGTATCTTACAGTGTTTAATAGGATTTGGGCTTGTTTGGTGGGACCACAAATATCAGGCATACCAGGTAGACGCCATTAACATTTAGTCACATGGCTTCAGATGTGAAAATTCCAATCAAGAGCTACCACCATATCCAACTCCACCTGGGAAACGGCATCAAGGCATGCAAGGGTACACTGACCTGTAGCACTGGGATGGGTTTAATTTGAACTAGAAACATTATACATTATATAGGAGACAGACCACTTGGAGAATTCTGAATGGAACTCTGACTGGAGGAGTATTGATTTCTTTATTTTTAAATTATTATGGGGCAGTGTTACAAGTTTTAAGTTGGTTTTTTATCAGATTTTACTTTTACAATTACACATTTTTATGACCCCGGTGACCATTGAAACTGTAGTTGTGGCTCTCTCCCCATTCATTCAGATACAGCCTTCCTAATAACTGTTTATACCAAGATGGCTGCCGAGCGGCCAGACTTGCCTATAAGGACCAGCAGGACCAAAGGAAGAGCAAGGCATCGTCTGTTCATAACCCGATCTAGTAGTTAGTCTAGGCAGTCACAGCTCTCGGTCCGACGTAGGTCCCACATATCATCGAGGTTCTTTGGTGGTTGCTGAAGTATAGATAATGCAGTGGGACATGCCAGGAATGCCATTTGCATTTTGCTGTCATGACCAGTGTGGGTGAAACCAGGATGTGCTGAGGGAAACGCTTACGGAAGCCATATTGGAATTAGTGTATGTGTGCGTACATCTAATGTATAACTGACGACTATTTCCAGCTAATTTTTAAGTATTTTTAATCTATACTTCAGCAAACACCAAAGGACCTTGATGATATGCGGGACGATGTGCGTGACGCATCTCGGTCCTCCTGTTAATCTCTTCCCAAGGCAGCGGTACTGCTGTAACCTTGAGGAATGCTCCACAGCTGCTTCAGGTGAACACCAAGACCGCGGCAGGTGGTGTGAAGAGCCTGCGTGGGCTCACACAGGCTCACGGTGCACGCTGTTGATGTATACAGGTTGTCACCGCTCTCTGCTTTGCCTCTCAAATGAACTCTCCCAGGGCAACCGTGTCACATGACTCTGCCCGCACGGAAATATTCCCCCGAGTAAATATGGCTCCCCGCCTCGACAATAAAAAGGTCTCTTCAAACGTGGGTGGCTCAGAAGGCAAGCGGGGGAAAGGGGTGGGGGAGTCGAAGGAGCAGCTCCGGGCCAGGTGACATTGGATGTCCTACCTGTTATGAAATGCAGCACATGGACAGCTCTGTCCTTTCACACCTATCCAGCAAGCCCATCTAGGCATTTGACCTTTTCCATTTCATTACTTTTTTCCTTTTTTTTTTTGCGGGGACATTGGGATATGCAAGCGCACAAAAGGTTTTTGGCGGTGCGTGTGAGTTTTATTTTTTAATTATTTTTTAATTTTTTTTGTTTAGGCTAGGTGGGAGAGTTCACCTCTGTCTGCTGCGCCAGGAGGCCATTTAATTTCCTGCACCTTCCACGGCCCCCCTCTCAATGTTGCTGCTGATGTTCTGCACTCCCCCGAGGACCGGGGGGTGGGGGGAGGGGGGGTGTTAGCCAGCATTACCTGTTCCCATGGCTAACAAGTACAAGATGTACACCGCCCTCGTTGCCTACATGCCTCGGGGCTCCAGAGGCAAAAGACTTCCGCTTGGAAGGCAGAAGCAGAAATGCATCTTCCGTGTCGCTCCACTGACACGTTCCCCTCTTTGTCTTGTTCGTGCTCTGCCTCCCGTGATGGATTCATTATGCAGCCTCTTCCTGCCGTGCTCATTTCTTATTCACCGCTCCACCCTTGGGTGTCGTCGTGCGCGTGCCTCATTGTTGATCACGGCCAAGTACAAATATTTTTTTTCCTTTTTTTTTTTTTAAACACAACGCAAGGAAAACAACCGTGCATGACTGTCTCTGTGGAGATGGAGAGCAGGCCCAGAGTCTGTCTGCGAGTATGAGCTCACCTCATTCACACGTGGGTTCCTCTGTCCCTGGCCTGTTCTTTGGTTTGTTTTCTTGTTTGTTTTTCTTCCTCCGGTAACCCAGTATTCTGCGGTCGTCTCCACCTGGCTCTCATCTCCTGGCATTTCCTTTTTGCCTTACAGCGGTAGACAGATTTTTGGGTGTTTTGCTTTGGGGTGGGGGGGCAAGAGTTCATTGTTGACACAGCAGGTGTTGATTTGACTGCACAGTAGCGCCTTTGTTCGTTTCCACGTCCATAACCTCTGCTGCATGGAAAGGGCAAACCTGCGCATGCTGCCAGAGAACCTACATCTCTCTCTCTCTCTCTCTCAATTGCTCATATTTTAGCTGGTTCAGCAAGCAGGGTCTTATGAATGCGCGTCTTTGCACAAGACATTTCAAGGCCTACGGGTTTTTATTTTTGTATTTTTATTTCGTGGCTTGCCTTGTCTTTTCACAGCAACACACTCGCACAGACACAATCCCCAAATCTAAACAGCCCCCCCTCCTCCATATAATTTCATCTGTAGGTGATCTTGTACTCGGGCGACAGGGCGTATGAGGACTACCCCGTCATGAAGGGCCGCGTCCACTTCAACTCGCCCGATCCAAAGAACGGCGACGCCTCCATTGTCCTGATGGGACTGCTGGCGACCGACACGGGCACCTACCAGTGCAAAGTGAAGAAGGCCCCCGGCGTCCAAGGCAGGAAGATACTGCTGACCGTCATGGGTGAGTGAAAACAGGATGTTGCTCTTAAAGGGGAACCCATCAATTTGTGTCGGGGAAGGGTGGAGTTACAAAACCGTTCTTTGATCTCCATGGTTATAACTGCTGTGGCAACAGACTGTAAACCCAGGGTTTCCCACACACAGACTTTACTTGGGCTGGCCGCCCAGGTATATTAACGGCCGCCCAAGTATATTTGGCAGCCCTCCTTAGCATTTCATTGTTGTGTGTTTTTTTTATCTGTGAGAGACACGCCATACGTGATAAAGTGGACATTCTCTCATTCTCTAACCCTTGTTTTACAAAGTTATTTACATTAATTCTGTTAAAAATAATATAAGTTAATTATGTTTGTACCACGCATTGGAAAAGTGCCATATACAGTATCTCACAAAAGTGAGTACACCCCTCACATATTTGCAAATATGTGAGCATATCTTTTCATGTGACA
>JAODLL010005415.1:0-10558 GCA_026546735.1 Forbesichthys agassizii
ATTGACCGTATGACTATCAACAAATTATTTGAATCATTCCAATCAGGATTTAGAGCACTCCACTCTACTGAAACTGCGCTGATGAAAGTTGTTAATGACTTAATGCTTACTATAGATACAGATACTTCATCTGTGTTATTACTATTGGACTTAGGTTCAGCTTTTGATACAGTGGACCATAACCTGCTTCTTAAGTGATTAAAAACATATCTTGGTGTGAATGGGGTGGCATTTTCATGGTTTAGTTCTTATTTAACTGAAAAAACACACTGTGTAGCTCATGGTAATGTGACCTCCGACTATCATAAGGTTGCCTGTGGCGTCCCACAGGGTTCTGTATTGGGCCCTTTGTTAATTTGCATTTATATGCTACTACTGGGTGATATTATACGTAAATATGGTATTCGTTTTCATTGTTATGCTGATGATACCCAGCTTTATATGTCCCTGGAACTCAAAAACCAGTCTAACCTCAAATTATTAGTCATGTATTTTGGAAATAAAACAATGGATGTCCTTAAATTTTTTGCACCTAAACCCAGATGAGACTTAAATGTTAATTGTTGGACCGGCCAGGCACAGACACCAGTTCAAGGATGCCACACTTAACTTTGACAATTGTAATATTATTTAGAGTAACTCAGCAAAAAATTTAGTAGTGATATTTGACTGTGCGCTTTGTTTTGATTTGAGAGGTTACTAAAATCCAGCAGGCTGTGTGGATGATGCGGCCCCAGAATGGTGATGTCATTGGGGGAAGTTGCTGCTGCCTTGGTAAATGTTTGTTGGTCTCCTCTTGGTGGAGGAGTGTTGTAATGAGGTGATGCTGACATGGTCCCGGACTAGGTATGGATGGCGGTGGCTATTACTGCAGAAGCCAAGTCTCCAATTCAGACACGTGCTACGGTTGTGAGCGGTCCTGGTAGTGTCTAGTGCTATTGGACATTTCCTTGGACCTGGGACTCAAGTGGCGTCTAACAGCGTCACTTACTCTGAACTGGGACTTCTGTAGCGTCTGTTAATGTCACAATTGACAGACCACTCTTATTTCACAAATTGCTAAATGCTTTGAAATCGTTCCGATGTGGAAGTTCTTAAGTGTGGCATAATGTGAAAATAGTATTACATACATAGTATTAATGCTAAATTTGGTTTACCTACCATCACTTATTGCATCCTAACCGTCCTGGAGGGGTGGATTCCTCCCTCTGTGGTCCCTTCCCAAGGTTTCTTCCCTTTTTTCATCTTTTTTTGGAAGTTTTTCTTTGCCCGGGGGCAGGAGCAGGTTAAGGGGGTGTTGTTTGTTTCCATGTGAAATGTAGGTTGTAAAGCCTTTTGAGACTGCAATGTGATAAATAAAATTCACTTGAAATTGACTTGACTTCCTGCAAGAGGAAGGCATTGATGCTATGGACTGGCCCGCCCGTTCCCCAGACCTGAATCCGATTGAGCACATCTGGGACATCATGTCTCACTCCATCCACCAACACCACAGACTGTCCAGGGGTTGGCAGATGCTTTAGTCCAGGTCTGGGAGGACATCCCTCAGGAGACCATCCACCACCTCATCAGGAGCATGCCCAAGTTTTGTAGGGAGTTCATACGGGCACGTGGATGCCACACACACTACTGAGCCTCATTTTTAATTGTTTTAAGGACATTACATTAAAGTTGGATCAGCCTGTAGTGTGGTTTTCCACTTTGATTTTGAGTGCGACTCCATATCCAGACCTCCAGGGGTTGATAACTGTGATTTTCATTGATAATTTTTGTGTGATTTTGTTGTCAGCACATTCAACTATGTAAAGACGAAAGTATTTCATATGATTAGTTAATTCATTCAGATCTAGGATGTGTTATCTTAGTGTTTCCTTTATTTTTTGAAACAGTGTATTACAAAGTGTGTCTTAGGCTGAATGCATAGCAACTCAAGTGTACAATGGCTTGAGAATTCTTAAGGTAAAAAATTGGACAGAGAAAAGAAAAAAGTGCTGATAAACCATCTTCTTCTTCCTTGTTCACAGACACTAATATCCATTTTCTTTCCAGCATCATCTGTGTACACCGGAGCGATCATCGGGGTCTTCTTGGCTCTGCTTATATTGGGAATAGGTGGAATCGTAGCTAAGATACTATACACCAGTCGTAACCGCATCTGCCTTGGTAAGATATTTAATTTTCTCCAGTGTACCTTTGTCACTCAAAAGCAATCATTAATATATTTAATTGGTAATTTAAAACAAAATAAGTATAATTCATATATTAGCACATTTTATTTATTAGACCGTACATTTTAACAAAAATATTATAAACTAATCACGGTTCCAACCATTTGTTTTTATGTTTCAGGAGGTGGCTTTGGGTGAGTTATTTAAAGTTATGATCCATTACAGGTTGTTCCCATAAACCATTCAGTTTATGAAAAATATACAGTACAGTGTATCCTTGATCTATGGTTCTGAAACTTTATGACCTGTCACCTGCAAAACTAGGGTTTTTATTGAATGTGACCCTGTTCGTGCATAAGGGAGGTCTCCAATGAAGAGTCAAAATGACAATTGCAAAATGTAATTGTATGTGGTCTTTTTAAAATCTAAAATATACACACAAACAAAAGGTGTTCACTAACACAATCTGTCCTCCAGGACAATGGAGAACGAAAGGGAGGATATATTCAGTCTGGTGGATTCAGATGATGAGATGTTCCCAGATGCGGTACCCAGGCTCCCACCTCAGAACAATGGACACAACACCACCATGGTTCAAATACACAGAATTCCTTCTAGTATGCAACAAGAATGGCACTTTGCACTGTGGTAGTTTAAGTCCTAATAATAGTGTTTTATTTTTAATCTAAACATTTCTCAAAGCTGCGGTTGGTAAAGTTGAGAATAGCTGGACTTTTCCTGAAAATTCGATCGAGTACACCTTCAGGCCACTCCCTTTACATGCCTCTAAAGTACCTCCCCATAGACTAGTAGCTCCCGAGTGTGCACGCGCAATCTAGCAAGTAGCGACAATGGCAAGTCTTCAACACGGCACATACTTCATAACACCGGTAAGCAGTAAACATGAACTGAAGTCCACACAGCTAGATATTACTTTAGCTGAAAGATGTTGTTCCTCAATTCAGTTTATATATGCAATACTGTAGTAGACTTAAGTATATAAGGCTACACTAAGCTTATTTACTAAGGAATTCCATTTGCGCTAGCATATTATGTCAGTAACATACATGGGGAGACAGTAAATCGGCATTGTTAACATTTTTCAGGCATTGCCATGGGGAAGATGTAGATTCAGGCATCATATGGGCCAAACCCGAGGACCTCGGCGATGAGGACATTGCTTGTAAGTTATGTTGAACATTTATTATCTCAGCGGATTTCATATAATTATGTCAATACCCTCAGGGGTAATGTTCCATATAAAAGACTGCCATTGCCCCTAATGTTGTTATGAGCCTCAGTAAATATAATTGACTATTTATCTATTTACTTCTAGGAGTGTTTTTGCAATATTTGACATGGGAAACCAACCTGACGTTTTCTCATCAGTCAGTTGGTACCTGTTGCTCCTCCAACCATCACGGTGCCAGAGATGCAGAGAAATTACTTCTGTGGTGGACAGAACATGCTGCAACCAATGTGCATTTCAACACTAATTTACATGGAGACCTACATTTTGCGTGAAGAAGTCTTGTGTCTGTGGAACTGGATCTACTTGGTGTAGCTGACCTTCCGGGTGGAGGTGAAGACAGCCGGCAGTTTCATCATTAGAGACAGTTTGTAGCATAGCAGTGCAGGACTCAGGGTCTTGGTCAGAGTGATTATTTCAAACGGCAGTGACCACCTCCAGATTCTCATGGACAATATATGGGGTACATTCCTAGTATAGTATAGCTACACTATTGTACATTGTAAACTGTAAACAGCTTTGAGTGCTGTGCAGTACTTTATTTTACCAAACATTATTCCTAAATGTTACCTAGTATTTTAGTAAGTTGTTTGTAATTGTATACAATGTAAAACGTGTATATACACACACTTGACCATATTATCAAAAACACTATACATTGTACAATTTAAAACACTAGCCTTCATTTAGAGCAGTTCAAATCACAAAAGCAATGTTTAAGCTTATCACGAAAATAAAAACACATTAGAAATGTCATGCTTTATTTTGCATATGAATAAAACACAGGTTGGTTACAGATCAATAAACAGCTATATTATTATTATTATTATTATTATTATCATTGGTCAACATTATCCTCTGTGAGGCATTGTCTGACCTGTGGAAAGTGCATATAATTTGGTGTGATCAGACAGTTTGATTTATGAATCGCATTAGGCCTTACCAGATGACGTAGACTTGTTTTTAAATACATTGGGCCTTTTCCACCTGTCATTAGTAATGCGGTAAATAGCTGTGATAGTTTAACAACTGATCATATTTTAAATATAAACAAACAACATTTTATTTTACTGATATACAATTATAAGTTACTGCCCTGGTCCATGCTGACGTTTTTCTCCAATAGCAACTGAGTGGTTGGTGTTGGCTAGCCACATCAATCAATGTTGACGTGGACACACTTTATATCTGCAAAAAAAAATGTATATGTGAGTCTCTTATTAGGAACAGGTGTTCAGTATTCCGGTGATTGAGAACCGGAAGGAATGCATAGAGCTGATGACGTCGAAGGTTGAACCTCAGGTATAGAGAGAGAGTCCGCAGATGGATGAGATCTGGAGGCGGGCGGGAGGCTCCAGACGACCGCACCGGCCCGCCCGGGGGTCGGCCCAGGGGCCGCGGGAAAAGACGGTCAGGGCGGGCCAGGTGGAATGCCCAAACCAGATTGGGGTCAAGAACATCTCCGGCCGGCACCCATGACTGTTCTTCAGGGTCGCACCCCTCCCAGTCGATCAGGTAGTGCAACATACCCCTGCATCGACATGAATCCAGGATAGCGTAAACGGCATAGGCTGGTTCCCCAACGACGGTAAAAGGAGGCAAAGCCGACCATTGATCTATAGGGGAGTGTAACGGACTTGATTGGACAAGTTTCAGAAGGGAGACACGGAAAGACGGGGATATATGGTAATGGCGGGGAAGTTGCAGACGGTAGGTAACAAGGTTGATGCGACAAGTGATGTTGAAGGGTCCAATGAAATGTGGCCAGAGTTTTCTGCTGGGGAGACAAAGCTTCAGGTTGCGTGTTGACAACCACATCCTCTGTCCAACTTGATAGAGCGAGTGGGTAGATGGAGCCGGTCGGCCTGTACCGTTTGTGCCCTTGAGGTGTGACTGAGGTGCTGGTTAGCCGTCTCCCATACACTGCGTCTGAACTACTCATCTACTACGGGAACCTGACCAGTCGTCACCTCCTATTGGAATAGGGGCAGTTTATAGCCTAAAACGCACTGAAAAGGTGTGAGCCGGAGGGAAGTGTTAATGAGGGAGTTTTGTGCGTATTCCACATAAGGTAAGAAGCGTCTCCAGTCGTGGCTGTCGTGCACATTGTTGTCGAAGATATTTTCCGATCTCACTTTCCCGTTGTTCACACTGTCCGTTCGACTGGAGGTGGTAACCTGAGGACAGACTGAACGTAACTCCCAGTCGTATACAGAACGCCTTCCAGACTCTGGAGATAAACTGTGGTCCTCGACCTGATACGATATCTTCCGGGATCCCAAACTGGCGAAAGAGGTGGGAGAATATGACAGCCGATTCACAGTACAGTCCCTTTTGAGGAATCAGGCGACACATTTTTGAAAAGCAATCCACCACAATGAGGATGGAACTGTAGCCTAGGGAGTCAGGCAGGTTGGTGATAAAATCTATTGCAATGTGTGACCATGGTCTATTGGGTATGGGAAACGACATGAGCTTACCCACAGGTGGCGTGGATTTTTGCTTTGCACACACTGGACAGGATAGGACATAATTGTGAACGTCATCAGTTAGGGAGGCCCACCAGTATAGTTGTTTGAGCAGCTTGGTAGTGCGGGTTATGCTGGGATGACCTGATCCAAGAGTATGGCACCATTGCATGAGTTGAGGTCATCACATAGCGGGGACGTAGGTTTTGTCTGGGGGGGTTTCTGGAGGGGCCGGGTCAGTGCTAAGAGCGTCGTGGATTGTGTCTTCCAGTTCCCATTGCACAGGCCCCACGAAGCAGGTTGGGGAAAGAATATGCCCTGGGGAAGGATCTCTGGTAGGGGGATCGAATACACAAGAGAGGGCGTCCGCCTTTACATTCTTCATTCCTGGAATATAGGACACGATGAAATCAAAATGATTAAAAAAGTGAGACCAGCGAGCTTGGCGTTGAGGCGTTTGGCATCCCAGAGGTATTCCAGATTTCGATTATCTGTTTTCACTAGAAAGGGATGTTGAGCACCCTCTAGCCAGTGATGCCATTCTTCCATGGCTAATTTCATTGCTAACAGTTCTTGGTTCTACACGTCCTAGTTACGTTCTGCTGGGGTTAACTTGCAAGAGAAGAAGGCAGAGTTTTGGTGGCGTGCCCGATCGCTGAGATAGAACAGCCCCGACTCCTACTTCCGAAGCGTCCACTTCGAGGATGAACGGGATTGAAGGATTGGGTTGGCAGAGGATGGGTGCTGCAGTGAACAGCCCTTTAAGGCATTGAAACACTGGTAGAGCTGCTTCATTCCAACGCAGGGTCTTGTATTTTTGACTGGTGAGAGCGGTGAGGGGAGAAGCCGTGCTACTGATATTCTGTATAGAATGACGGTAGTAGTTGGTGAACCCTAAGAACCGTTGAAGCTCTTTCACAGTCTTAGGCTGTGGCCAGTGGTGTATGGCATTGATCTTCTTGGTGTCCATGCTCACACCTCCGGGGATCAATACAAGGCCGAGGAAGTCCACAGTGGTGATGTGAAAATCGCTCTTTTCTACTTTGACGTATAAGGCTGTGTTCTCGTAGGCATTGGAGTACTTGTCTAACATGAGATACATGTTCTTCCCTGGAGTGAGAAAAAATTAGAATATAGTCTATGTACACAATAAGGAAGCGCTCCACCATGTCGTAGAAAATGTCATTCATGAAAGCCTGGAATACGGAGGTCGGACATTGGCAAATCCCTAGGGCATGACGAGGTACTCATAGTGTCCTCGGTGTGTGGTGAAAGCTGTCTTCCATTCATCTCCTTGGTGTATGCGAACAAGGTTTTAGGCATTTCTGAGATCCAGTTTTGTGTAAACCATTGCTTTGCCCACTTTTTCCAGTGCTGCGGGGATCAAAGGTAATTGATAAGTGTTCTTTACTGTTATCTGATTTAGGCCTCTATGGGCGCAGGACTCCATCCTATTTTTGCCTATAAAAAAGAAACTTGATGCTGCAGAAGAGGTTGAAGGACGTATGAAACCTATTTGTAAGGCCTCGTCAATATAGCTATTCATAGCGGTGGACTCTGGTAATGAAAGGGGATATATACGACCTTTAGTTGGAGTAGCTCCAGGAAGCAGGTCGATGGTTCAATCCCAACTACGATGTGGCCGCAAGATGGAGGCTCAAAATTGCTGAAGACGTCGTTGAAGTTTCTGTACTCCGGGGGAATAATCGTGATTGAGATAGTTGCCGCTTCTTCTACCGAGGTGGCATGGAAGGGCAGTTGTAGACAGACAGGTGAGCAGGCAGGACACCAGGCAATTAGTTCTCCTTGACTCCAGGATATATGCGGATCATGTAAACAGAGCCAGGGATGTCCGAGAACCAGAGGCCGTATTGTCTCGATGTGAAGGGCTCCAATTCTTAAGTTGATGTCTGTAGTTATTTGGGTAACATAACCTGAACCCAGAGGCCATCCATTAAGGGAATTAATCCTGAGGGGAGGATTGATAACTCCAAATCCAAGCCCAGTCGTTTAACCAATTTACTATCTATAAAGTTGCCAGCTGCTCCTGAATCAACCAGGCCCTCTACTTCAATAGTTATTCCGTTAGCACATAGGGTTGCTGGTAGGCATAAATTGTCTGAGTAATAGTTGGAAAGGAAGCGGTGCCTACCTGAGCACTGAAGGCGCCCGCTTCTTCATAGCGACGAGGTGGACGTCTGGGACACCGGTTGAGCAGATGATCGGCCTCCCCACAGTAGAAACAGAGGTGGTCTCTTAAACGTTGCTGCTTCTCCTTTTCCGTAAGGGGAACCTGATTGAGTTGCATTGGCTCCTGATCCACTGCAGAAACGAAGGGGCTACTGAGAGAAAGACGTGCCCGGGGCTTAATGACAGGTGGGTTTTTACAATCCAGGAGAAAATTGTCAATGGATATCGCCATGCGAATGTACTGATTTAAGTCTGTGATATCCCCACGGCAAGCCAGCTCTGTTTGGAGATTGCGATTCAGACCTCTTCTGAATACTGTGAATAGTGCTGTGTCACTCCACCCGCTGCCAGCAGCCAATGTTCGAAAAGCCAGAGCGTAGCAAGAATCTTGACGGACCTCACATAAGAGATCTCCCACGGGTCGAAAACCTCCTTGAAAAGGGTGGTGAATCTGGCATCCGAGGCAAGGTCGTGTGATTTGTAGAGTACAGTGGTAGCCCAATCCAGAGCTTTTCCCTAAAGTAGTGAAATTATATAAGCCACCTGGGCTTTGTCGGACTCGAATTGAACTGGGTTATATTCAAAGTACATGTGACATTGCATTAAAAACCCTTTGCATTTTCTCGGAGCCCCATTATATTTTGATGGCATTGAAATGGAAGGGAGAGCTTGAACAGGTAGCAAAGATCACAGTGAGCTTTGCTGGATAAGTCAGTTTATTCGATTATTTTGCCATTTCACGTTGTGAGCTGTTGTAGTCTAACCTCGGCAGCTGTATGTGTATCCAACTAAAAAGAAGATATTATTTTGACATGATATGGGGTGTTGACCTACCCCTAACTGCTCTCTGTATAAATGCGCCCATTTATATGCAATCAACAGAAATATTTAATATATTAATATAATATAAAATATTTCTGTAACTTCAATAAAACAACACTAGCCACATTTGGATAAATTTAGCATCTGAAACAAGCTAACGTTAGCCAGACTGTAACATGAGAAAAAAGCTATGTTCTGTTACTGTAACTATTACCAACTTCAATTCTTGGATTTCGCGATTATTATCATCGAACTGTTTTCTTCGATGATCATAATCTGTTCACTTGGGTTTGTCTTATGCTGTTGTTGGGAAATACATTTCAGGTAGTTTATCCGCCATTGCGATACCACTAGTAGGACCCGAACAAGTCTGCAAAGCGTGCAGGATAGAGGGATTCAGCGCAGTTCATGAGCCGTGATTGACACTCCATCAGACACTCCTCCTGGCTCTGATTGGTTGTTTCTTCTGGGCTTAGTGGATTATTTAAAATGAGAATAGGAGGCGGGGTGAAGCCTGGGGAAATTGACTTTTTTCCACAGACAACCTGGCTAACGCGCTACTTTCGGTGTACAGTGACCGTTTTAGCAAATGTGATAAAAAGTTATTTTAATAAGTTACCAATTGCAGCTTTAAGGCCAGCGGAAACATTGGGCAATGCATCATGGAATGTACTTTTAATAACGTTGGATTGCCCATAAAAACAAATTGATGTAGCTCAAAAATCCAGATATCCTATGAATTTTTATGGATTTGGCCGTTACAACGTTAAAAATAACTATATTATTCTAATCTCTGGCTTCTCTTGATGCGCATCAGATGCCACCAGTTGACTTTAAGATAATATCTTACATTTTAAACAAAAGGTGTTCTTTTACTAAATAATAGTCTTGTTTTTTTTTTTTAGGTGATCATGAGGACCCAGAGGTGACTGACACATGTCCACAGCAGCAGGAAGACACTGCACAAACACAAGAACAAGTGGATCTTGTAGTGTTTTAGGTGTTTTATAAATACATCGTTTCTTCCATCTAGCTTTTACCCCCCCCCCCCCCCCCATGAAACTGAAAGTTTGATTTCATGGCTTTTTAATCATGTTTTCTTTACCACGATGAGTCTTTGTACAACAATCTAAAGGTAATTGGAATTTTAAAAAAATGTAATAAAAAATGCTTTGGAATGTGAAGGCAAATACATGCTTTTATTTAATAATGTATTATTATAGGATGGGAGGCATGTTTGAAATAGGTTTTTCTCCAATACGAGTTTGTTTTCCTCTTAATTAAGTTCATTTAAATGTTAGTGCACGAAGACTGATAAGTGTCCTTTAAGAAGCTGGCCTACTTTGAAAATTGGGCAGGCGACGATCGCCTATCTAAATGCATGTTGTTGTGCAGAATGTGGGCAGTGCATAATGTGACAATGTTGGTCAAACAGACTGTAAGATCCGAAAGGAGGCTTCCGTATCCGAAAACATGGCGGCTTGATTAAGGATGGCGGCGTGTAACTAAACAAACATTTATTTAAACAAACCTGCCAATTTAAATTATGACAAAACAACAAAACAATCTAAATCGCTTGATGATGGTGATTTCAGTGAAATCCTAGATTCAATAGACAAGAAACTGTCTAGCCTTGATTCCCGATTATTTCTGGTGGAAGT